>JAYMFX010023119.1:3193-15496 GCA_036784945.1 Monocelis spectator
TGGATACCATAGATATCTCTCTATACTGGATATCATAGATATCTCTCTAATGGATACCATAGATATCTCTCTATACTGGATATCATAGATATCTCTCTAATGGATACCATAGATATCTCTCTATACTGGATACCATAGATATCTCTCTATACTGGATATCATAGATATCTCTCTTAAGGTAATTCCATCAATAGCTAATTAATTATCATCTAGTTAAGTCAACGATCATAATTTCCTCGCGCCCACCGCCTTTTCATTCATTACTGTACATATAATGAGTTATTTTGGCACGCCAGCCAATCAGAACTGACGAATTATGTGAGCATAAAATTTATCGACATAAGCAAATAGAATAAAATGAATTACTTGTGAATCTACTGTTTCTTCCACTTTAGATTCGGAAGTCATTTCGGATGCTTTTATGGCCTTCTCCTCTTGCAACCGCTTGATTTCAGCTAATTCCTTTCTTTTAGATAACCAAGAGGCTGGAATTACAATTTCACAATTATCTAAACCATCTTCATCTTCCAATGCCGCAGATTTAACTAATTCACTATCATATTCCAACACTTCCCGACATATCGGACACACAATCTGTTATAGGAAAACATTTAAACATTTAATTTAATATTTGTAGTAATTATACTACTTCATAAGTAGTATTGTGAAATATTTATTTAAAAAATATATTTTACATTTAATTTCGGTAGGTCGTTAACTCTTGTGTGAGGATTGTTGGTCAGAGTTTCTTTAATTTCCGAATCTAAATCATCTTTTTGTCTGCGTAAATACCTGCCAAAGCATTTCCTATGAAAATAGTGGAATTCCGGTGTCCGATAAACATCCCCTTCACTATGAAAATGCTCTAGACATATGCTGCATGCAGAATGGGGGAGGTTGCTTTCAGTTATTCTACTGGCATGCTGAAATAAAACAAGAATTTACAGGAGATGGCGAGAACATTGAATATGCATATAACAGATGATAGACTATTCAAAAAGCTTGCGATGCAAGGATGTGGTGATGAAGTTCAAGGAAATTTGGGGCATACGAGGAGATGCCGATTCACTAATTGGAGTCAATTGGAGTGCCAGTGGTACATTAATTAATGAATTATATAATTACTTGAATTAAATCAAAAATCATTGGTTCTCCTTTCTTTTCTTCAATAATGGTGTCTAGCTCCTGCAATAACTTTTCAACTTCATAATCTTCCAGACCTCGTATCTGATCAATACGTATTTCCGGACACAAATCTGGATACTAAAATTGAAATTAGCACCAGAAAAAGTTGAATTAACAATAATCAACCATAAATAATGCATAAAATTATCCAAAGGCATATCTGATTATAATACAAATAAGGAATGCCTTAGTGATGAAATCATTTACAAACATACTTCAGAAGAGCAGATTAACTGTAGAGAGAGTGACACTAAATATTTTGTAGGGTCTGGATCACTCAACTGTGGTCGTACATCAATAGACAAACATTGCTCCCCATCTGATCTATACAAATGAAGTTTAAATATTGTAAATGTATAATTGTAAATAATGTTTGTAGTAATAAATAACTGTTACTGTAAATAAATATTACAAATTACCCAGTCTGGTAGGAAAACTCTCTGAAATAAACTTCTTTAAGAAGATTAATTTCATCTGCCAAGACACTGCTAAAAATATAGTGATACAAAAGCATTATATAATAGTTTGTAATATCTAGGTTAAATATTTTTTTTATGAAGAGAAAAGAAGAATTTTTGACTGAATTATTTATGTTAATGGCATTTGATTATAAATTTTTTAATGTAAATGTTTACATTATCTTTAGTTGATTATTTTAGTTTATAGTTTATAGGGTTTAATCAATGTTTACCTAACATTTACCAACTTTATTATGTATGCAGTTTTATGCTATTTAGCTTCAGTGATTTTAAGCTTGGTTTATAACATTGATGTTATTGCACAAACTTTATAATTGAATGTATATTTATTGATATACTATACAGTATAGTATGATAATGATAAAATATCATATAACACAAACACCCCCCACAGACCACAACACAAACCACCAAAAGGTCCCCTTTGTAAGTGTCTTTTTTCTTTAAACAATTATTTATCACTGTTTACTCCTAAATAGATAAAACCCCAACAATAATATGCATATATTACAAAATCAATTTTTGAATATATATTTATGAAGATTTTCTCCCTGAACTCCAAAATATTTTTATACGCACCCCCCACCTCCCCCTCGCAAAGTCATGAGTACGGGCCTGAGTTAATAATATTAATATTTCAGTTCTGGTGAGAGAAAATATACTTCATTATAGAAATGCTGCACTGATTTTTAGATAATTGATATTGCCTCGCTGAAGGAAGACGAAAATTGGAGTATTTTAAGAAGCAAAATTTTATAATTAAAAAGCAATTTAAATGATGATGTTATTCAAATGATATTTTTTCTTAGTCAGTAATTCAATCAAAATTCTCTTGAACTTCTATTGTTGGTTGGAACGTGTCTAAAAAACCATAATATTTATTGCCTAATATTAATATGATTATTTTGTGTCTTTCGTATAAGATAATTGTCATAAATTATTATTTTGTTTATATGCGTACATTAATATATTTATGAAATAGTTATGAAATATTGCTAATGTAGGGCGCTATTGGGATACATCCACTAAACTAAATTCTTACTCTGAAATTCCCGAACCTTCCTAATTCTAGCTACACTGACTTTAAGATCTTATAAATACTATAAATAATTACATAATTAATTTCAAAATTTTCCCTACAAAAATAATGGTACAATGAAGCTTCATCTGGAAATATTTATTATATTAGAAATATCACATTGATCAATACAAAGTGTCAGAAAATGTTTAAACTGATGTTTTGTGGAATTAAGATTTTGAAATCTAAAAATGTATGCCCTTGAAGTTTAAATTAGAACTATATTTTATGGACTATATATTAAAATGTAATCCCATTGCCATCCCATGTCATCTTGATTCAAATGGACAAGTAAAACTTGATAAAATAATTCTACTATCCTTATTGGTTATTCTTTTAAATCAATATTATTTGTATAAATATAATGTTAAGTCTTTATAACACTAATTTTCTGAAACTAGTGAATATGGAATAATGGTTCAGTTTATGGACAATATAATTAGCTATAATTAGGAATCAGGTTAAATCATACACACACTATTATTTATCTTATGAAGTTAAGGACAACTTTGTAAATGTAGTTTGATGGTATTTTACAAATTATTAAACTACAGAATTCAATTGAATTGTCATTTACAAATACTCTTCTAGTCTGACTAATATTGATATCAATCAAAAAGAGTGTGCTGAATTATACATTGCTGCATGCACTCTATAGAGCAGAGCAGATTCTACTGATTAATTGAACTACACATTTGACAGTTTCAGGGAATTTAAACTATGCAATTTCAGATTTACAAATACATCATCAGTTGACAACTATTTCACCAAGTTAGTTAACTTGTGTGGCCCCATGCATTCACAATTTAAATTGAGGGGAAATCATTTTATCCTTACATTAAAAAATGAACAGTGCTTTTGCCAACCTTGAGTTGATAGGGTCTGCAAATATACTGATTAATTATGTATGTTAAGATACAGATACATAATCCTCCAATAATTATATTTGTAAAGGTACAATTTCCTGTTCAAGAAATGGCATATTGTATTTGTAACTAGGCTACTACTAAAGTTTCTCAATCATCTATTTATATGTATAAGATAACAGATAATCAAGCTATAACATACTCTATAGCAATGTAATAACATACTTCAATACACCTATGACTTTGATATGTTTCATGAATTGTCTCTAAATAAAATTATTATTATCTGCAGGGACAGTAAGGTACAATGTCTAGGGTCAAAATCCATCAATTTTGTAATAAGCATTTAACAGTGTGACAATATATCTATTCCAATGTAGCTACCAAGCTTTGGCTATATTTAAGTTACACTGTTTAGTTTAGTTACCTAACATTTAAAGTAACATTCAATTAAATGTTTAGCTAGACAAAGGATCAAATTAATAAGGTCTACTATGTCTGTGATTGGTTAAAAGCTGTTTACATTTTAAGCTTGCAATTTTAAATATATCTTTCAGTTCATTAGACAATACTTTAATTTTACTTTCTAATGCTTCTTAACTTTAAAAAAATATTAGGCTGCATGAATGAGTAAATTAAAGAGCTTGTAATGCTACCTTAATTAGTATTTTTTTAATGTTGCCTTAATTCAATTAGTTTATTTATTTTCCAGCTTTTTTTAGGCAGAGTGTGCCAGTATTGGATGACTAGTGATGTTGCCATTAGTTATCAATACAAGTACCGGTGAATGCCTTCATGAAGAACCCTTATCAGAGCTTACCACTCTCCAATTAAAATTTATATTGGATGAAGTTGTAAACTTATTGTTTAATGATGTTTGTTCTTTGGCATTCAGAGATCCTGTGTGTCCAGAAAAACTGGAAATATTTGTGAGTTTTTTTAACTGATTATAATTTTAGCTTAGTTGAGTACCTATGACTCAAAAATGATTCTTTTTTCCAGGACTACCCCTATATAGTAAAGGTACCTATCGACTTAGGGTATATCAAAAGGCGTTTACAGAAGAAAGAATACACATCTACTCAGGAATGCATCAATGAACTAAATCGTATGTTCAATAATTGCTTTGTTTACAATCAGCCGGGCACTCCCACCTGTGTAGTTGGTCAATATCTCTATGAGAAAATGCGTGCAAAATTGTTAATGTTAGAGAAAATGAGTCTGTATGACTTGCGCACTTACAAGTTGGTTGCTTATGATATAAAATCCGAACCATCATTGAAGAGGGAGCGTTCTTCAAGTTCTAAATCAAGAAAACCTGCTGCTAAAAAAATAAAAGTTGAACCAACAACAGTTGTTGACTCAGTAAGGAAAAAGCGACTGACTAAATCGTTAAAAGCATGTCAAAGTGTATTGAAGGATTTAATGTCCAAGAAAAATAGTGTAAGTTCTTCTATTATTATAAATATGTTCTTATTTAAATACCGTCCGTACAGTAGTAGTACAAACATTAAAAAAAGAAATGAAGTTTTTATCAAAAGGATGTTTTGGGTATCCTGGATAGACAACAGGTTGTTGTTTGGGAGTGGGATTTGATTAGAGATAATTACTATATACTTCTTATAGATTGGGTTTTATTTGAAGCTAAGGTTTTCAAAAAGTCTCCTACATAAGTAAATGTGATAAAATAGAATTCGTTGCTGTAAAGATTCCAAGAGTATTTCTTGTCATTGGTTTCATAATTCGTACGTATGTTCTTATTGTAGGGTTGGAATGATCCTTTTTTAAGGCCGGTCAACCCTAAAGAAGTCACCGATTATTATAAAATCATTAAAACGCCGATGGATTTAGGAACTATAATGAAAAAACTTGAAGAACATGAATACAATTCTAAAGAGGAGTTTGTGAATGATGTGCGTTTAGTTTATAAGAATTGCTACACCTATAATGGAACCGAGAACTTCTATGGTACATGCGCAGCAACCTTGGAGAAAACTTTCGAATCTAAATTAGTTACAATTCCCAACGACGATCAAGATATCATTGTCGTTAGCAAATCCAAACCCATATCTGCATTCGTACCGTCTAGTCTTTCAGTGCCGCCTCCTCCTCCACTACCACCACCACCACCTGTAACTCCCGTATCTCTTCCGAGTAGTGTTCACTCAAATTCGCACAATTCGTCTACTAGCAGCCGCTCTAGTAGTCAAATTCATTCACATTCCAAACCAACGCACAACTCATCCCTCTACACTACTTCTCCCGTTCATCACAGCCTCGCACCATCACTCTCGATTAATAAAACCACCGTCAATAGGTCGAACAATTGTCATCCGGAGAGCATTTCGAATGGTAAAGCTTCGCGTCCTCTTATTAAAACCGAGTCGATAACCAATTTTCAAGTGGTTCCACCTCCTGAGATGCCTACAGTCAGTGCGCCAGTTCTCTCTGAGCCATCTGGGGAATTGTTGTCGACATATAAATGCCTACTAGATGAATATCGTCAGATTAACCAAGAGGTAAACAACAATAATATTATCTTATCATATTCAGCTGGTTCATGTAATTTTCATTTATATCTGGCATAGTAATAATAATTGTTTTTCGTTTTGTCATTCTCAGCTAAAAGGATTGGGTCCCAAATTTGAATTATGGATTGGAAAGTTCCACCAATTTGCCGATAGTTATGGTTTCAATGTACCACCACTGCCACTACCTACTAAACCTCTACCTCAGAATAAACTCGACCAATCACAATCCAGCAATACTTCCATGACAACTATTGCACTCAATGATTCACATCTGTTGAATACAAGGTAGTTCTATATTATAGTCAGATGTGTACGTGTCTTCTTCATCCAGTTGCTTATTTCTTCAGAGTTCTCCATGCTATGCGTTGGAAGACCCCATCGCATCTTTTATCCTTCTATTTGCCCCCTTCCCCATTCATGAGGAAGCAAGTTGATTGTCCGCAGAAATTCATTTTTCACTATTTCATCAAGAAAGTTTGCGATTGGGGAGTTGAGTTTGTGGAGAACGGTGTCATTCCAACACATTTACAGTTCACATGTGTTGTTGGTTGGGGTTTTTTTTGGGGGGAGAGGTTCTTGATTGAAAAGTCATTGTTCCTTGTCTTAGGTCGAGCATTTTTCAGATTTTAGCAAAAATCGATTTACAGAAAATAATTTTGGAGCATACATAGACTTATTTTCATCTATTCGACTCTGATATATAAGCATATGTAGGGAAAACTAAACGTCTACTTGGTGTGAGATTTTCTGAACATTTTTATATTTAAATTAATGTAATATTAAAAACTGTTGTAAACTGTTCTGTGTAAACAATTTGTTTATTAGTTAGTTCAAGTCTCTATTCAATTATCAAAATATTTACGTATTGATATTTTAGTGACTCAAATTTGCCAAATCTTTTCTGTGCCGAAGATACGAGTCCATCGCTTGTACCTGATAATCCCAATGATACGCTGGACGATAGTCACAATCCTGATAATTTAAGTGCATCTTCCGACAAGAAGATGAGTCAGGAAGAATTGGAACTTTTGAATCAAGATATTTCAAAATTGGATGATGTGGCTCGCGTTTTAGAACGATTCGGACTTGATAATTCCGAAGACGAAATCGATTTACAATCGCTTCCCTATCATAAAGTTCAAAAATTAAAGCGATACGTCTCAAAGAAACTCAGAAAGAAATCAAAATCTGAAAAGAAAGAGCGCTGTCGTCGAAGAGAAGAGGAAATTGCCCTACGATACACATCCGACTCAAATCTTCAGCCAGGTTGGTTTAAAAATAGAGAATTATTATTTAGAATCTTAGCCATATTCTGCAGAAACAACAGCTCAAATGTAATGTGAATAATACATTCATATTGTAATACTTGGGGGGTCAAAAAGTAAATTTGTACTGACTGACTGTGTGAGTCTGATTGTGACCAATATTAGTTAATATTATAGTTAGGTAATGCATGATTAATTTGTGTTCATTTTAGATTATGCCAGATCATTGTTTACTTCTCAATTAGAATCCGCAGCGAATGATGACCCCAGTATGTGTTGCATTTATTTAATAAATTATCTTAAAACAATTACAATTGGGGGTAGATAATATCCAACAGGTTGGTTCCTCCATTTGATATTCTGGCAGTCTAACAATTCCAGAATTATTAATAACCGACCACTTTCTAATCTTTCAAACAAAAGCCCCTGTAAGGTAGATGAAAACCGTAATTGTACACCCCTCACATCCACCCGGTAGCTACATCGTGTTTTCACACTCCTCACATCCATCCGTGTGAATTTTAGGTCAGGTCACACAGTATCTAGTAGGATTATGTTACATAATATGTATCAAAACTTCAACAATGATATGGTTATTTTCAGACGACAGTCCAGCCTCTTCGTTGCTATTTCCCTTGCCGCAACTCACTTCCCAAGTGGATCAAGCAGATCATAAGTTGGATTCGCCGACAGGATATTCCGATATTAAACCATCGCTGATCAAACAAAGTCCAGGATCTCTATCACAAAATCTGGATGTTGACCAAGAGCCGCACAGTAATCTCGCCAGTGACAATGATCGTGAATTTTCCAAGTCCTCTCACGCTTCTCCTGTATCCACTATCAAGAGAGAGCCGGACCTGACCACTGCCAGTGTAACACCCTCTTCCGTTTATAGTGGCGCTCCAAAATCCGTCGAACCACCTGCCTCTGTAAAAACATCGGGAAAGTCTTCATCGTCTGATTCATCGTCCGATTCTGAAGATGAAAATAAGAAGCCTCGCTGGGGTAGTCAACTCTTCCAATCGAAAGCATTTCTCGGTAGTCGCAATGAACATACCAAAAAATTGCAACAAGAGAAGAATAATGAAACGAAGAAAGCTCAACAGCAAGCTGTCGCTCGAATGATTCAAAATGAAGCTAAGCGGGCGTCTCAACTCTCCGAAAAAGAAACCGCCAATCGAATTGCCAAAGAGAAGGCGGAAGCAGCTGCTAAAAAACAAATGGAAGAAGCGTTAGCCAGAAATGCTCAAAAGCCAAAGATTCGACCCGATCCTAAAATAGAAATGGAAAATCGTAAGAGGTCCGAAATGGAACGAAAGAAAGCTGAACATAGACGAATAACAGAAGAGGTAATTAATAAATATTGATTTAATGGAAACCGTTTTCATTATTGAGACACAACTCAAGTATAAATTATTAAACCAGCTGTAGTATAGTCATTCCTAGAAATCCTTTTTGTATTTCTAATTGTTCTCTGACACAAAGTACAATGATTGACAGTGCCTCTCACTGTTGACTGTTGACACTGTAAATATAGACTGGCATTTATTCTAAAAGGTTTATCGAAATGTGTATTCATTCTGATGCATATCAAAGCAAAAGTTTAATAATTTCGCTGAAATAATTATTTTCGTAGGTTTAACTAAGTAAGATTTGATATGTCTGCGTGCTTGTCTTTTTTATTTGCAATCTTATTTCTTGTCTGTTTATTTTTAGATGTATCGTCATTTCCCTCCATCACCAATCAATTCTCACGAGCTTCTGTGTCATTTCGAGAATAAATTGGACCCCTTTCTATTTGAATTATTTAAAATTTGAGTATTCTATTCTATAGTATTGTATTGTATTGTATTTAGTTTTTGTACCGTTGCCCTAACCCTCTTTCCTTTTTTTATTTATGCCCAAGAAAAGTGTAAATAATGTGCATACTTATTTGATGAGTTTAAATTAGAGTGTTGCCTTTCTTTCTCTTATTGAAACAAATTCTTCATATCTATGGTTTACATTATTATTACAGACAAATCGATCAACATAATATCTCTGGGTAGCTGTTAATTTTAACTGTCATTCTAACAATGCCATAATTATGTCAATAGATATCTTATCTTTACTAGTCTATAATTGAAAATCTATGCAAACATAATAATATGTAAAATGAGTACAGTGTTAAGTTAATTCTAAACTAATTTTAGCTCTACTATATCAAGCAACTAATAAATTGTTTATTGTATCTATCATATGATATCAATTATTGTGATTAATAACCTATCAATAATCAATTTTTATCCTAAATCTGATAGGTATTAGTTATTCTTAATATTCCTAGTCAAGCTTTATTGGTGCTTTGTTTCAAGACACACTTTCAACAATTAATCCATTCATTTCTTTAGGCAATTTGTATTTTTATTAATTAGTACAGCGTATGTACGCATTCCATTAATCGGCCTGTAATTACTATTTAAGTCAGTTTATAAGTATTAATAAGCCCTGAAACGCATAAGTTTTTAGCCTTACAGACATTATTTTAGAATGCCAGTGTTATGAAAAATAATTTACCCGTTCTGAAAAAACTATAGGTACAAGATATAATAAGCCAAAATAGTCTTATAAGTCTTAAGAAATGTTTCATCAGCATGCATGCATGATTCACTGAATACATGCTTTTCATAAATATTCTATTATACACCTCTACTACTGATAGTAATAAAAAATGAAGAAGAAAACTTCATTTTTATAGTGATCTGCAACTTATGCGTTATTGGTGTATTATTAACAACCTATAAACACAATCATATTCAAGGTAATTCAAAATTCGCACTCTTATATTCATATCAGCTGATTCATTTTTACTGTCCGTGGGGATTTTCGGGTTACTTTGCTACTCACAATTCTATAGATTCGAAGCTTTGACTGCATTTTGGGCTATTATTGGCAATTTTTCTTAATGCAATATGTAGTTGATTATTAGAGCCGTTGTCTTTTATAAATACTAGCAGATACCTGAAGAAATTGAAGTTTAGGTTGATCTCTAGTATAAGGGTTCTTTTCCCTTAATTAAATATTCAGATAGATAAATATTTTAATTGAAAGTTATTCTTCGATGTAAACAATGTTGTTTATAATAACACCACTTCATTTAAGATATTTCCATTGTACGTCATCGCATAATTCAACTATTTAGGCAATCATATCATTTATACAGGAAATTGACAATTCTTCAGCAATTCTTTCTCTTTGCTCATCATATTTGAAATTACTCATTTTCTATTTTTTACGCAGTGAATTTTAATGCAGCCACTTGTGTTTCTATAATAATATGTATGTACTGTATTGTAGTCACCTTCTATTGATTGCATAATGGTGGTGAATATGAATTTAGCTGAGTATACTGTCATTATGGTTAATTGTTAAGATAGCGTGTTATGCTTATTACTCAAAATCTAAGATTGAAATATAATCATTTTCAGTAAATAACTTACTTTCTTATTTAATCCTGACATGGCAATAGTAACTCTATATGAAGAAATAAAATGTTGAAGAGTTTCTATGCTAAATCTGTATAAAGTGGATAAAACCTTACATTCATCGATAAATTAAAGTATTTAGTATATACTTTATTTATGCTTTCATATGTATAAATAATAGATCTCGGCAGAAATCTTATCTTTTCGGAGGATTTCTATCGATAAAAATCCTCTTGTTAGCTCTCATTGTTTTGTCTTTATCAAATAACTTCAAATGTGTGGTAAATTTGTGGAAGATCGATAGTGTCGTGCTTTATATCGTGATTATAAGGTATAAACTATAGATCAACCTTTAAGGTTGTTTTTATTCCAGAGGAAGATAAAATTAAAATAGTTTTATATATATGCCCACCTTTGAGACCTTGGAAGGGTCAGTCTTACCTTCGCTCGCCATTTGTTCCTGTCTTAATTGGACCATCTCTGCGGAGGCTCCACTTACTTTTCTTGGTCTTCCTTTTGCTTTCTTCCCTATATCTAACTCCCATTCCAAAATTCTTCTAGCCGGAAAAGCACTTTTTCTCCGCATCACATATCCATACTAGCGGTATAATCTCTGCTGTCTCATCACATTTTTAATTGGTGTTATTTTTCCCATGTCCAAGATTGTTGAGTTGTTGATATGGTCGTGCCGAAAAGAGAGATACTCATGATCCTTCTATAAGGAACTTCATTTCCGATCGACCGAAATAGATCGTTTATTATAAACATCAAAAGTTGATTGTTTTTTTTATGAACTAAATATAGAGTGTATTGAGCTATAGACTATATTAAGAGTTTTTAACTATTTTTGAATAACACGAAATATTGAACATATAAATATAGCTTATTATCTTAATACCTAACTATAATTGTTATTTCAGTTGGAAATGTTTTAATTTTCTATGAATAGGTACATTTTAGATATGCAAGTGGATCGAGATTAGAATGGTAAGTTGGGATAGAATAGTTTTAATCTTACACTATAAAGTTGAGGCCCGCATTCGTTCGGTCAACAAATTTTTCAAATGCTTTCATTTATCTAACGTTTTATAATAATAGTCATTCTTAATTTTCAAATGGTACATTTGTTTATTTATTCAATGAAACAAAATTTTATATGCAATGATATATTTTTGAAATGGGATATTCATTATAATATGGCATATGTAATACATATGTAGAATTGAATTAAATTTCATTATAGAGTTTGCAGCATAGAGTAGGGAGTGGGGGATTTATTATTACTCTATGGTTTGCAGTCGATCTTCATGGACAAGAACTGAAAATAAGAAAAAATGTTTATTAGGTATATATACACTATTATATCACTCTATCTCTATGCTGTAATGTTATTTTTCAATCTTATAATTTTCGATAAAATACTATTTCAATA
>JAYMFX010023230.1:0-15494 GCA_036784945.1 Monocelis spectator
AGAACAACTCCATACAACCCACAAGGGAACGGGCAATGCGAAAGATATAACGGAATTATATGGAAAGCCATTACCCTCTCACTAAAAGGGAAGAACTTGGAAGTCTCTCAGTGGGAAAAAGTTCTTACTGATGCACTACACTCGATCCGCTCTCTCTTATCTACTGCTACGAATAGTACTCCTCACGAGCGACTTTTCAATTATCAACGTCGTTCCTCAACAGGGAACTCTGTTCCTACCTGGCTCCTCAACCCTGGAATCGTCTATGTGAAACGTCACGTACGAAATTCAAAATATGACCCACTTGTAGACGAAGCTGAGTTGATTGAAGCGAACCCACATTATGCCCATATTCGTTATCTGAACGGAAATGAAACCACTGTGTCTATAAGAGACCTAGCCCCTGTCGGCAAAACACCATCAAATGAAGTACGAAGACAACCGTCACCGCCAGCATCTCATCCTTTTGATATGCCCGAAGATGTAATAACGATAAAAGACGAAATCTCTTCAACTGAAGAAGATTGAATGCACATGTGCTTTAATGTGCCTCTGACTTTATAATTCCCAGAAGGGAAGAATGTTATATCTATGGTTCTGTTTAATATATTGTCGTTTATGTTCCCCTATGCATTTAATCTATGACTTATGCCTTACGATTTTACTGTCAATGTTTGAATGTTTGAACTTATCACTAATACTTTTATTCTTGCTGAATAAAACCTACTTCTACTAAAGGTAATTTCTTACGTCATGTATCTCATTCAAACCTCTATTTTCCGAGCTTCTTATTACAACGTTTAGGTACTTATTTATCAACATGTAGTGCCTACATATGGCATACACACATAGTTGTCTTTTCCATTAAATGTTTTACCGTTTCAGTTTACATTCAGTTAATTATATATATAATTACAGTAATGCTGAAATCTGATAATCTGATGACTTTTTATAAGTGTATATACTATATCAATTTGTCAAACTTCAGTCTTAAATACACCTCTCTTAGAAAAATTGAAGCTCTATTTGCGATTGGCTCAACTTTATGCACATATTATGATTGTTAAGTTCTACATAATAATATGGTTTTATGCTCAACAAAATAAAGTGCTCCGCAATTGTGTTCGCTCAATTTTTATAAAGTGAGATAGATCAATTGGACTGGCACCGTGGATGATTCTGTCTGACTGTATCTGAGCTCACATATCAACATCTCTTCATCGCCATCACTATTCTGTGCACTACGTAGGTGGTGTGAGCTCAGCTTTTGATGCTCCAACAGTTTACCACAGTTTACTCAGAGAGACCCATTATATATACATATACTATATAAGAAGTAAATTCAGTACAAAAACTCTCATTTTCGGAGTCGGAATTTATTTTCCGTATTTCCATTAAGTAAGTGATTATAACATCTATATTATATATATATATATGAAAATTTAACTTTAATTGTTTGTATATTAATGCCTCCTTAAGTAAAAGTAAAGGAATCTCTTTATTGACAAATTGACATTTTTTATGATGAGACTGATCGATCCTGGTACCCATCAAACGAGAGACAGGCATGCTACCCACTGAGCACCCTAAAACTTTTAATTAATTATTAATTAGTAGGTTATCAGCAAGCTTAAAGTCATTAAAGGATACATATACAATTCAATAAAACATTCAACCAACTTGATCCATACTTCTATATATAAAAAAGAATATATAGGTATTATAATTTTACAAAAACATATCTTTTTCGCCCCATTCTAGTTGGCAGCTGGCAGTTTTATAGAGTAATGTCTGACGAAGTTTCAGTAGTGAACAAATGGCGATAAGTGTATAAGTAAGTAAGTAAGTTATATATAAGTAAGTGTTTATTTTTTGAAATATAAAAATAATGAGAATCGGAATTCATGAGTTATTACCTATATAATGGTAAAATACTGGAAAGTTTATAACAGACATGATCCTATCTGCATTGCGACCGTATGGCCTTGATCTTCTCAAACTCCGAGGGCAAAGTTTGTTGTAAAGGAGCAGCTGCAATTATCATATAGACAGTTTCCCAAAGCTGTTTACATTCGTTATAATGTTCATGTTTTGAACTTGACAATTGTATCGGCATGTCAGCTCCAGTCATTTAAGAACCTTATGGGTATACACTTCAAGAAGTGTGTATATATTTCAAGTTTTACCCAAAAGCGTTTACTTAAGTTAAATTCAAAGTTGCCCTTCCAGTTCTCATAAAAAAATCGTTGATTTATGCAAGACACGCTTGTCAGCCAGACAGCAAGAATTCGAGGTTTTTTATAAATTGTATGAGTCTTTGGTGGAAACACGCCAAGATATTGTAAACAATTCAACCGAGTGGAATGACGGTCAGTAAATCCGAAGCTCTTCTATCAGCCATTATACGCAGTTCAATTTTTTGTACTCGTTTATGGTATGTCAACGTGTTCTACGATATATAAATAGTCTAACTACATCTCTACTAACTACATGATATGAATATTTTTGTTGCCATGATGTAGATATTGTTAAAAAAGTCACTTCTAAATCTGAGAGCAAAAACATTGATACAGTGGCAGAAACATGATTTGAGAATTCTAAGCAGATGACTGAGTTGGTAAATGGACCTCCCCATTCTCTTCCTCGACGTTGTGGTTTGTCAAATACACAGGGACAATATAGATACTGATACTCTGAACAGTAGCAATACCTTTTATGGACCACTTTATTGGAAAAATGAAGACCAGATTTTCTCCTGTTCAGCAAACAATTGTTGGAGCACTGGCCATCCTGCCAGCGCAATTATGGGAAATGGATGGGAAGAAATGGTCATACAATTTGCAGATTTCCAAGCTGACTAACCCTCATCTTCCAACTTGAACACTGAGATAACCTGCTGGTCGGCAAAATGGAAGCGTTTGAGGGTGACATTCCACGACACAGTTGAAATAACGTTAAGGATGTGTCCACAGATAATGTATCCCAACATTTACCACCTTATCTATACGATCCCGGTAACATAGCGTGGAGTGCGAGCGTTCATTTTCTCGAATTTGACTTCTCGTATCTTAGATCAACTATGGGTCAAGAACATGTCTCCGGTCTAGCTTCAATCGCATTCATCGCACAATACATAGATTTAGATAAATTGATCACAAACTTCGCAGAGTCATCCTCGGCATTTAGAATTATTGAACATTTTTGATGACTGAATTATTTGAATTTTATAGTTCGAATGTTCATATATTAGTTTTACTATAATAGAAAGTATGTCGGTTGCACTTTATTATAGTCAGCCCTATATTCGTTCTTATTAGCACAGTTTTTCTTTCTATATATGCACACATCATCAAAAATCATCGAATCATACACATCATCGAATCCCGACTAAGTACTCTCGGGAATGAAATATTGCATAGCGCTGTATAGAGATTATCTATCTTACACTAGTTTATAATTGGGAATAAGCTGCAATAACGATGTGAAAAATATTAATAAATCGATAAAAAGTGCCTTAATAGCTACGCCCTCTGACCTTGTAAAATTTCTGAGACCGCGCCTGTATGTGATACCAGCTATAATTCGAAGAGATTAAAAGAACAATATAGCTCATAATGGCTAACGAATGAGTCATGAAGGAACATCAAGTTGACTTAATCGAATTTTTGTGTTTCATTAATCAGCACAAAAAATTGGAATACTGTTTGCTCAGGTGAATTCAATCTTCTTGCCTTGATTCAGTCCACGAAGGCACACATTTATGACTCATCCCATATTTACTTAGTTCATGACAATGAGTGAGTGAACCTGCAGTGGGAGTGTAAAATAAACTAAATCATTATATGCCTATCACATAGCTTTTAAATACTATAAGTAAGTTCATAAAATCAATTTGATATAGAGTAAATGTATAATTGAGTCTGTTTTAGCATTAGGTTATTGTAGAATACGTTGTAATTATATGGATAATGAGTAAAAATCTATTTTTATCCTTACAAACTCTATTTACTCTATGAGTCTATTAGACAAGAACCAAAGACTGAGATTCTTTTTCCCTTATTCTTTCTAACGCATAAAAACTGTTTTTTTGTCGTTCTCCTTTTTACACTCGTATCAACTTTATACTCTTTTTGTTAATCTGCTGTGGTATTCTGTAACTTTTCTGAATTATGATCACATTTTAATTTTGTATTCCTCTTTATCTAAAATACACGCTATATATAGGCATGTATTTATTTAAAATTATTATACCTACTTATTTGTATACATATTTAAACGGATGTATAATTTAAGTATTTAACATAATTTTTGTTGTTTATTTGAACATTAGACTTTCTGAACATTTGTCTTTAGACCCATAATAAGTATTCAGGATAGATTTCATGTCCTGTTAGTATTGTCGAAATTTACTCAAAATGTTTAATCGTATTTTAATCATATAGTATATTATTAGGTAGTATTAGGTCACATCCAAAACTTATTATATCATCTATATGTAATCCTATAGCAACAATTTAGTGTGATTAATCGAGTTATTAATCATAACGAACAAAGTTTTCGGCTTGTATAATAACTGATGCAAGCTCATCTGACAATTACACTTGAAAAGTGCATTTTCATACATAGGTATGTATATAGCGATGATGGTAGTAGGTATAAGAAGTTTTACATTCCGTTCTGTCGTGGGGGTAGGGGGTGGGGGTGAGTTATTCCGATTCTGTCTTCTGATTGGCTCAATAAATTTATCGAATCAATATCATTAACTACAACAGATAGAGTGATTTCCTTTATGAACAAGAATGCAACTCTGAGGATTTGGGGTGGTATCCGCGTGTAACATTTTTAATTTCAATCTCTCTTCTTTGCGTGTTAATATACCGACAACACAACCATCTCTATAAACAGCCGCACTTGATAAAACAATTGATTTACATCATGTGCACATTTTAATCACAGTACAATTAATTATGCTTAGTATTATTGTGTGGGGATCATAGTTATCAAATTCATTAAATACTCGGGTGTGGATAATTCTTCAATATGATTATTTCAGAAAATTATTCTTGCTCTGTTGATCAAATTCGTGAGCATCAGTTTGACATGATGCGAACCATGAATCAGCATGAACGACGTCTTTCAGTCTGCAGTTCTGACAGTGGCTATAGCAATGCTTTCAAAAATGCATTAGCTGAAAATAAAACTATGCAAAGTTATGAGACCAGTCAAGATTACGTTGAAGCAATGACGGGGGATCTGGCCGAATGGTTCAATTTACTCTATGAAGTGAATTTAAGTGTTGAAACTTTCTTCGATGCACTTGGTGATGGTGTACTGCTTTGTCAACATGCGGTAGAAGTGCAGAGTGCTGGTCAGGAGTTTATCAAATTGAATGATACTCGTAAATTGCCAATGAAAATCGGCAATATCATACCTCAAATTCCAGATAAAGGTCCGGGATTTCGAAGAACTGCTCAACCAGGTACCTTTCTAGCTAGGGATAATGTGGCAAATTTTATTCTCTGGGTTCGCAGTTTTGGAATTCCTGATTCGCTAACTTTTGAAACGGAAGATCTCGTCTTGTTAAAGAATATACGCAATGTCATAGTTTGCCTACTGGAAGTAGCCAGAATTGGAGCGAAATTTGGAATGGAAGTGCCCGAGATTGTCCACCTTGAAGAGGAAATCGACGCGGAAATTGAAGCTGACATCAACAATAGCAATCGCAGTGTGGACTCTGGGACGATGTGCGATGTCAGTGATTGTGACGCAGCCAGTGAGAACAATGATCTCGACTATGATGACACCGAGTCACTGGACTCTCAAGGGAAAGGGAAAATGCGCCCTAAGAAAGAACGCTCCTACAATTCCAATCATCCTGCACCATCCAGTAATTATGTGCGCAAACCACTCTATCAGAAGCCAGACCGAGGCTATGGAAAGAAGGAACGTCCAAAGGTTGACATGAAGTCTCTGGATGAAATGGTATGTTTAGAAATGTTTATTGCTCAAACGATACATTTATTAGTATAATAAATCTGGTTTATCATATTTGTATATCCTTATCCTTTGTCATTTAAGGATTAAACAATGGTTTACCTTATGCAACCAAAGTATAGAGATCTAATTTTATAATTCTTTACTATTATGAAAATATTGCTTAGATGTTTTTTTAATCCCATATAGAACACAATTGTACAATATTTGAAATGTACCCAAATGTAAAACAATGGGTAATGAAGCACATTCTTATTACCTAATCCATAAACAACAACTTAGGAGGATAAGGTTGGTTTGGGGAGGATTTGAGGATTTGAGTTGGATTTGAACTTACATGACTACCTAAATGTGTCATTCATCATACATTTTAAAGAATATATTCTGTCTTACTCAGGAGTCAGACTCTTTAAAATAAAATGAAAACATTGCAAGAACAACTTTATCCATGCAACAACTCAAAAACAGAAGGTCAGTGGCCCGTTTAAGGAATACCAAAAATATTTTTTAAAAGATTATCAATACTAAGACTCGAACCCTGACTAGAAAGTACCGTTTTTTATGCGAATCTAATAATAGTCAATTAATACAGTCTGCTATACAGATTTATTATAATTTTATATAAAATATAGCATATCTTTAAGAGAGACGAGAGAGACAATTATTTTAAAATCTAGTTTATATAACAAAGCTATATATTAATTAGAAACACGATAGAAGATAGCTCGAGAGATTTTAATGATGCTGGCTGGTTGACTGGATGTATGGATAATAATTGAACGAAGTGAGAATTTATAGCACACCAATCGATAATCTCTACTGTTAAACATTACAATCACATCAGCAGCCAAGTGTGTGTCTCGCCAAATTCCTCTTGTGTGTTGTATATAGACGTCTCATGATATACCAGCAGCAGCAGAAGAATATCTGACTCCATCATCACTACAACTCTAACTAATCATGACGATTATATGAAACAGACCTCTGATTTAACTTCTTGAAAAAGTTGAGCTCATTACCTTGTTTACACATACAACCTTTATAAGCAGAGAATTTGGTAATATTATTATTAAATTAGCAACATCTGATAATCTGTCTATTTTAATAACCAATTTTAACCTAAGAAATCAATTGACAAACTATAATTCTCCCTTTGTTTTAGAAATAATATGAAAATAAGAATTATCATTAGTATATTTGCTTAGAAATCGGAATCGTAGTCGCCCTGTTGTTGTACCCTTAGAACACACCCTTAGAAACTCCCCATACCGGTAATTGTAGGGTTGTTAAGGGTGTGTGTATTTCCATAGAATTTGCCCCGGAATTTGCAAGCGCATAATCAGGAACCAAAGCTCTATGGATATTTGATATAGTCTCTTTATATCTGTGGTTTATCTGTGTAGGTATAGATAGCCTAGGTTTAGTCTGATTTATACAAACCATATTAGATACAATAAACTTAAACTAAACTTTTGCATAGAACTAAAATACATTATAATGCCAAACAGTTCACCCAAAATCGATACAAACTCATGCAGAGTATAGTTATCTCAGCTATAGCAGAGGAGATGATTCTGTTATAGACGACGTGGAATGCTTGTCTAATACAATCTCATTCAATAAATTGGATTTTGCATTATATAGGATTACACCATCTTTTCTATCAGATCAAGAGAAGACATACTACAATAAAATTTCCTTCGGTACTTTCTAAGAAATTAAGGAAAGAAATTACTTTTCTGGAATAAATTTTCTAGACTAGAAAGATTTAAAGTACTTTTAAAAAGTGTATGCATTTGTTTTCATCTTTATTCTATATAAGTAAATAAAAAGAGCTGTAACGTACACGAATTTATTGCAAATAAATTTAAATAAAAGTTCACCAGACGATAATCTATTAATAGTTTCGATTAATAGCTTCTTATCCAAACTTGTTAATCTGATTTATACAAATTAGGATTCGAACCCAGTTTTGACAATATAATAATTGCATTTAATTTCAAGAGTAATGGAAAGCTTCAATCCTTAAACCCTACTGTTAGAAATACGAATATACTCTATACTGAATATATAGCAAAGCCTTGACATCGTTTTATTTTAAAGATGACTTTTAAAGATTCTAGGAAATTATTCTAGGATAGATATTTGAATGGATTCTACATAATACAACACCGATTCAACTTCTCTCCGGTCAATGTTTATTCTCAAGAGGAATAAAACGTTGAATTCCCTTCTAGAGATAGAAATTACATATCAAGATCTTTTTTTTATAAATATTATTAAAGGATTATTGATTAATAGGTATCTATAGTTTCATTATAAACACTTAGCATATACTGCAGCATTGTTAATTATATTAAATTCATAATATATGTAAACTTGTATATGGCTTCTACAACATATGTATGATATTGACAATTTTAGGTTCGTGAAATTCTTGCTCAGTGCACATGTGAAGAAACATTCCCAATGAAAAGAGTTAAAGAAGGCAAATACTTGTTTGGTGATAAAAGCACATTGATATTTGTCAGAGTGAGTAGTCCATTGTATTGCTAAATCTATTGTGAATAACAATTATCAACTACCCTTAGAGTAGATTTCCAAAGATATGTTCAATCGCATAGTGAAAATTTAAATATCCCTAAACAATCAGATATATCAGTGAAAAAGAAAATTCTCTACGCAACTCCTGCAAAATAGGCATCATCATTGCATTAATTCATCTCGATAAATATCTATGACACTCTCGTGCATAGACTTATCAATCTCGAAGAATGCAATAAAGATGCCTATTTTGCACTACTAGTAGTGTCGTGAATAACTATCATAATCGCCTTAGAATACCACCCTTCATAAAAAATTAGAGATTTTTAGAGAAAATAAATAAAAGGTGGTTCGATCTCTATGGTCTACCCATCTTCCAATAGGACTGTTAAGTGATCCTCTAATTCTATGGAAAATTCTATTCTTCCCTTGGATACGCAGAGCATACAGAGATTATGGAGTATCCAAGGGAAGTCTAAATTTCCATAGAATTGGAGGGTCACTTAACAGTCCTATTAGAACAAGAATACTTTGATTTCATTGGTTGATGGCTGATTGGCATCTAATGCTGATTCCATACAGCACATCTCTCTCCCTGTAAATGGAACTCATTTGGTATAAAATACAAATTACAAATTGACCATCACTCCTGAACGCCTAGGCGGATTTTAATAATTCTGATATCGCTCTTTTTGTATTTTCTTATGCTTAAAAAGTTTATTTTTAAAATAAACATTTTATAGTTTTAAATGTTGTTTGATGATCAAATTAAAGATCGGTGTCTAGTAAAGATTAAAGTATTCTCAAATCACCCCAAACAAATTGCTGATAAATGAAAAAGAAGGAGCTTGCTTGAATATCTGTAATTATTTGTAAAACATCATTTAATAAGCAAATAATGAATTCCATAAATATTGTCTTAAAAGATGCTTTTAGCTGAGAAAACATTCCAAATGGTAGACTATATTTATTTAAGCGATTTTCCCATTTATGTTTATTGATGAAAAAGCTGTGAGAGTTATCTATTATTGGGTTTGCATAGAAGCGATAATTTGTGTACTCTCATTATGATATATTTCAATCCTGGTATTTTATAAATAACATCACTTGCTTGTTTTATTGTAATTTCGCTTTCTTTGTTTCGCTCTCGTACTTCTAAATGGATTTTGAGGCTGTTGATTTCATTGGCTGCTTAGCATCTAATGCTGATTTCATAGATATAGAGTGTAAACTCTAATCCTTAATCCTCACATGAATTAGTGGAGAGAGATAGACTCTAATCCTTAATCCTGACATGAAAGTGATTTAGTGAATGATCTCGTCTGAAGGCCGATGTTATTTTCAATGATTTTTACAGTTTTATAGAAAGCTTTTTCTCTCTTCATTTGCATTTCATATTAATCAAAGAATCAATAAAATCAATAAATCACATAGAAACTTTCTATATTTCTATATTTTCATATTTCAATAGTTCATTGTTCCTCATTGGGTAGCTGCTTTAATTAACATTCAAATATATCAATAAAGACAGAAATGTTTAAGTATACCTTAATAAAAAGTAACTTAGCATATAGCAAAAAGCCTAGACCAATGAAGATATCATTCATTGGTCATTGGTCTATGCTTTTCTATATCTATGTTAGAATTCAGCCTTGTGTGCTTATACCCATAATTATAAAAAATAAGGTATCCGAGGTAAATGTATTGTAAGGTAAAGTTTAGTTAATGAGCTATTATGTATCACCTCAATAGCAATCGCTAGGTAATATCAATCAGTCTACGAGTGCTCCAGTTTCAGCTATATACATAGTATAGGTATATGATTGACTTTAAAGACGTCTATCTATGTCATATCATAGAAAATGAGTAATCTCTTAGCATATATGTATGATATGTGTATATATAATTTGTTTGCGACTTCATAGAGAAACTGCTCTTTAGAGAAATCTCCGCTTATAATGAGTAATAACTGTACCTATATCTTAAGGTATGCTTAAATGTGAGAATGTATGGTGTTTATAAAACCCTCGCCTCTCAGCAACTTCTCTCTCTCTCTCTCTCTCTCTCACACTCTCTGTATATAGTATATATAACATGTAGTATGGGCTATATAAATTAAATTGTAACTTTGCACATTTCCTGCGGTATGTGCATTCACATGAATCGCGGACAAGTCAATTGATGCCATCATTTCATTTATTCGACAAGTTAGCGTGTTGTAACATAGTTATAGTGTAGTGTAGTCGGCGGTTATACTTTTGGGGGTATTATATACTGTGTTCCCACAATTATACATAAGTTGTTGCCAATAGATAACTGGGATACCTAAACAGCAATCTCTACGCATGATGTATTCAATACTACTATAATATACCTAAGCTATGCCATAACCCCAGTTGTAATTTACTCTAAATTTAATAATTATATATATATATAATATGCCTCAAGTCAATCCAGTTATAAACAGTTTAAGGATATGTTAAGTTAAATTGTATCGACATGTATAATCATAGATCAATAACACTCTAATATGTACTATATACACACTGACCATGCATGGATAGCTATAGAATTTGATGATTAGATGTTTACAATCAAAGCATCCCTAAGTAGCCCTACTGTCTACATTTCTAATCTCTATATATAAATCATCCCAAATTAATTTGAATTAAATTGGAATCTGAAATTTATTTTAAACAAAAATCTCAGTTTCAATGTCTATAATCTAATCTATAGTTTAAAGAAAATATTGCATAGTGATTAGAAATTAACTGAATAAACAAGGTTCATCTCCAGAAAGGTAGTCCCAATTTTTACCCAAGATTTATTATCTTATACTATGTATATATAGTGAAACAAGTCAAAAAGCCGTAAATCTGTATAAATTTGAAATGTTAAGTGTACAACTTACAAGAAATTTGTATTTTTGAATTTACGACTTGTAACTTGGTACGTTGGAGACAACCAGGTTTTACTATATATAACTAAGCTAATATATAGTGTCGGAAACCAATTTAAATTGTCCCCGTCCCATTTTGGCGTTCGAGAGGAGTCAAAATGAAATTCTCTATGAAATAACTTTGCTCTCGAGAATGGAGAATTGCATTATACCATGGAGAGATCAAAACGAAATTCTCTATTTTTGGAAAAAAAACATCTTAGACATTTCATAGAGAATTTCATTTCAACCCCTATCGGTCACCATAAATAAATTATTATAAATATTAAAAAAACTAGTTAACTATTCTGTAATTATTTCCAGAAAAAAGGGTTAACCCTTTATTAAACGAACCTTCACCATTTAAAATGTTTATATACTTTAAAGATTCATCTCGCTTATTACTGTTTACAAATCTTCGTTCTATTGTTTTATCGCGCTTTTATATCTATACATTCAATCAAGTTCTTTTTTAAATTTCCGGTTTGAAAATGGTCAATGATTTAAACAAGCACTTTTAAATGACTGACTCTTCATCGCTCAGTAATTTCTCTAAGAGATGATGATTCATTTTCTTCATTACTGACTACTATACTTCGCATCAAAATGATTCCCTCTCTGACTTGTCCTGACACCACAGACTAGTCTGTGTCTGACACGCAGAGAGCCTCATTCAAAAATTTCTTTCTTATCACTCGCGACTATGTTTATTCTGCAAGTGTGGTGAAGTCATATTTGCACTGGATTAGAACTACCCTGGAGTCTTCTTTCAAAATTTTACACAACAACATCAGCTATCCTATCGGGCTGTACTTATATTGCTTAACTCTAACCCAGTAGGTACTATTTAGTTAATGCGGGTGATACTGTACTTATTTTCTTGGATGAGTCACGCATTTTTAATAGAGCTGAGAAAACAAATTATATTAACTGATCATCTAAAATTTATCCTGATGTAGTCTTGTTTATATTAGTTATAGTGTGGGAAATTAACTGTGCTTTTTTGTTTGTTCTTGTAGGCATAAAACAATTAGAAGTATGATATTATATTGTTAATTTGAAGGTTTTAAAGGAAATTTTAAATGCATCTTTATGCCTTAATTTATTGTTTATCTCCAAGTGGACGATTAATAATTTTATGAAATAGTTATTTACACGAATTCGATAAAAAGTGGCACTTTACAATACGAGGATTTAATTGTGAATTCCAAAGGAGCGGAGAGACCGAGGATATCCATAAATATCTGAGTATTTGTAAAGGATTAATCTATGAATACGATGATATCCAAGTTGGTTCTAAATAACCCTATGTTCAGTGACCCTCCAATTCTATATGAAAATTAAGACTTCCCTTGGATACTACAAATCTCTAGCTGTATACTCTTCGTATCCAAGGGAAGTCTATTTCCATAAAATACCATCTAACACGTGATTTGTGAATATCTGTAGATAAAAATTGATGACTATATAAGCATTTTAAAGGTTTATGAGAGATGATGAAAGGATCAGCAGAAGAAAGTTTAATGACAAAACGATATCTAAATTTATGTGAGGAATTCAAGCAATTCAAAAAATCAAGTAATCAAAAGCCAACATGAGGAGGAATTTATCCAATATTTCGACCATCTAAAAAATCGAGAAAGGATCTTTTTTACGCTTTCTAATAAATCTTTTTCTCTGTAAGGTATAGAACTTTCCCAACGCATCCATAGATTGTAATATGAACTTTACTATCTATGCATAGAAAAAAGATCAATGATCCATAATATTGTCTGATATTATTGAATGTCATATCCTTATAAATATAATCTCTGAGTTTACAGGATACAAACAGCTCTATACTATATATCGATTTGTTATGAAATTATTACAACTTCTAAGCGTTTCATCAAAGTTTATTTATTATTTATGTTATAGTTATATATGTATATATGCATCCCATTTTGAAATCCTTGAGCTAATATATACATAAAAAGATGACCTTATATAATAATTAGATAATATTTTCGTATTATTTAGATGATAGATAGGTATTATAGTAGATTATTTTTGGATAAACTTGATGTTGGATAATAAAATGATAAGAGTTATAGCTTTAGGTATATTTTGATACAAACATATTAAATGTAAACAAACATAAGAATATTAAATGTCAGCCTATATATTGACAACATTTATAACAATGCGCTAGCTATCTTCCTGTGAAAATATGCTTATATATGCGGTAATTTCTAATTTTAGAAAGACCAGTGATTCAAAATACCTTAGTTGAAATGGCTTTATTATTTAGAATAGAATAATAATAATAACAACAATCAATAGATGTACCCATGCCAATATAATACAGTCATCAACTTCAGATTGTCTACTATACAATACACTGCATATATATGCTTATATGTGTTGGTTTATCTTGTTCTTGTTCTTCTTTCTATCTCTCTATTTCATAATACATATGTTGACAGGAAGTTGGATAAAAGTTATATCGATTTACTCTCATGAAACGACAATACGACAATTTTAGTATCACTGATGAACTTATAATGTCAATTTTGAATTTATTACTCATAATAATTGGTTTGCATTGAATTTGAGGCGTATAGATATTTCAAATATGAGTAGTATACCTATTCTCATTCGATTTCTCATTTTGTTAATTCTGATAAAGCGAATAAAGCGAGAGACAAATTTCACCTTTTTCACAATTCTCTCTCTCTCTCTCTCTTTGAATTGTATAGTTTATCGAAATTCTTGACATTCATAATTGCATATTGCTATATGATTCATTCCATAATAATTTAGACAGAATTGTGACGTGTGCTTCAATAAATACAAATTTAATACTTACAGACTTAGGTATAATTGACTTGAATTTACCAATGATAATGATACCATATTAGATGTATCTGATGATTTTAACGATTGAATTTATAGTCGATTAAAAATAGCGCTCAAAAAACAACCGGATGTCGATACTGACAATTCACTGATTTCTCTGTCTATGAAGCAATTTAAACAATTGATATTCTAACTATACTGCATATAGGCCTACATCGGCATACAAAGAAAAAAAAGTCGATTTTCAAATAAAATCTTCCTCAGTGGGTATAAATAAGTGAAAGTCATAAACAAATTTAGATCATAGAAATTGATGGAAACATTTAAAATTTAAACAATAAAAATTGCGAGAAATAACCTATAATTTGGATTTGCAAAGTATTTTCTTAAAATTATAACATGGAATGATTATAACATGATTCAATTTGATCAACTTAATTACATATATAGATTACAATTTCTATAAAAAGGAACATAAAGATAAAACTTTTGAGGAAAATAAATGATATTATCAATATTACTTGATTTTCCAATTCTAAAGAAGAGAACTATGTATATCTATGATTTTGATATAACTGGTTTGTTTTCCAATCTAATCTTGTGAAAAATAGTAAAGGCCCAAATCTCTCAGAAAGATCTATAATTTATATTTATATTTATACTGCTTTTATTTGCAACAAGTGTGTGTGTTTGTAGATATTGCGTAACCATGTTATGGTGCGTGTCGGTGGCGGGTGGTCCACTCTCAACGACTTTCTGGAGAAATATGACGCGTGCCGTAAATGCAACAAGCAAAGTAAGTGATCGCCACTATACCTACTCGTCTCATGTATACAGTTCTCATGTATTTTCATGGCACACAAACTATGAGTCATAACTATGCAATGCATTATTGCCTATAATACCTGTGTGTGAGATATAGATTGAGAAGGAGAGGTCACAGCATAAATAAAACAAATTAAGATGAAAGCTGAAAGATAATTATTCTTTTATAGATTTCACATAAATTTCAATGGATATATACGCTGAAATAGTGTGTCGTGTAATAGGATCGATAATTTGATTAGCTGTCAGAATCATAGAATAACCACTCTTGCTAGTATGTAGATATTTGTATATCGATTTATGCCTACCAAGCGTCAGAAAATCCTATCTCCACCATTATAAATTGGTGAAGTTC
>JAYMFX010023341.1:0-26988 GCA_036784945.1 Monocelis spectator
TAGCTTAATCACTTAATTTGATTAAACACAAACCTTGCAAACTCCCACAGACTTCCCCTGCAGTTGTAATTGAGTTTGCAGGCCAGATATTAACTATAATAGTATAGAGGCGTCCATGATCTATTTATGATTCCCAAATAAAGTGTTTGTGTTTATGGGTTTAGCCAATGAACTTAAAACTATATAATACCATACATATAAAAGGCAGAACGAGTCAACCTCGTTATCCTATCAAAATCAATAAGAGTAGACCCCTATTATTACTTTACACTCTTACATATTAACACGATCTACTAACATACAACCAAATCAAAAGGTCCCAACCAACAAAAACATTAGTGTAAGATCGCGCGTGTGTTTGTTTAATTTCGATATCAGGAGATATTATGGGGGTATATTCATAAGGCATGAATGAAGTGATCTTTCACTTATTTTTTGTTATATAGAACCTTTTGATTTGGTTGAAGTAGATGATCCAACTTGGTAAGCGTTGGCGGAATCAGTTGGAGAATTTCACATTCAAATTATTCGTGTATAAAAATTATAGAAAAATTCTTTATATAAGCGAAATTTCCTGAGTTGTCAATTAATAATATATATATATATAGGGGTGTACCTAGATATAAGTAGAATTTATGAAAACAAATGCAAATACATATGGAGCAATGTAAATATGAATTCCTGCATGTTACATGGTGTGTCGGGATATGGTTACACTTCACATTGATTGACTTAAGCAAAGTGCGATTTAAACGTCAATTTGGAAAAGTCTTGCGTATATATTATACATACCATATTTATACGACAATTTTTACATATTATAATGATTTATATTCTGGCCAATTCTGTCCATTAAAATTAACAAAAATAACAATCATAAATGATCATTTATCAATTTACGCGTTCAGAAACTGAAATATCCACCGAGAGATTGAACGCAAAGCTGATAAATGTATACCATATAGCGTCATCATCTTACAAAGTAATTTGTCACTTATTTAATTGAAGAAAACAGGCAGCGTGTCATTTTCACGAGGCCTTCAATCTTTCCATGTGGTCTATCATTTTTGTAATGTGTTTATTATAGAGGAGCTTTTTTAAAGGCAATATGTTGTGATTCTGATATTACATTTCTTATATAGAGAAACATATATCATATATTAATCAATAATTTCTTCGGCTTATACCAACCATGATACGGACACAAACTATTTAAACAAACTCAAAATGGTTGCCGGATTTTTACTACTCATCATTGAATACTCATTGCGTTAAAATTTTATTAAATTTGGTGAATGTTAAATGGTTAAAAAGATTGGTGCTGAATGAACTCAAAAAGGCATTGCTAAGCTATAACGACCTCCCTATCAACAGGAGACTAAAATGGACAACGGATTTTTACTTACCGTTAGGGTTTACAAAATTTCATGGAAATCGATAGAAGTTAAGTTATGTAAATTTTTCTGGCAAATCATGGTTAACTTAAAATTATTGTGAATTATTTAACTAGGAAATGTTATAACTGCTGGGAAAGGTATTTAACCCTGTCAGGTATTCATGATTTAACGCAAGCGATCGATATCTAATTTTCGTTTAAACCTGTCACTATTGGGTTCTGTGCCTTGTCATTTTCCTTGGTTGAGAAGACAGCTTGGGACTATAATATGAAGATTGCGATATCTTTAAGAATGATGATTAAAACTGACCTCCTTATATAGAGATAATGTCGATTCTCTATAATAATTATATATATGAAAGAAAAAATTATCCTAGACATTTGTTTAATTGTTTTGGGAATAAGAACAAATTTTAAGAAACTCCAGCGATGATACGATAGGAAAATCATTTATGGTAATACTCTCTGTTGGTGTTCAATAAATTGAGATTAATCTGACCTGACAAATTTTGAGGTAGTCCTGTTTACATTCTGACAGTTATTACCTCTAAATACGGGAGTGAAAGAATTGTCAATCATAACTACTATAATTAGTTTAATGCTATATAGTTTGTCTCGGTCGCATGTAGTTATCAGAACTGTCCAAGCTGATTTTTCGCTCACAATTTTCAAAATGTTTGGTCGTCCATATCCCTATGCGTGTATTAATTATATGGCAATGTGTATTACAGAAATTAGCATATATCGTACCTATACCTAACATAGTTTCAATCTCAGGAGTTGGGGTACATACACAGCTTACTATATGATCAAATGTCAATTTTTTGCGGGAAAATCCACACATGTGATATATATCTATACTATATACATCTAGTAAATTAGCAGCTTGTAACACATTTAAAGTTAGATAGTTGCAGGAAGTAATAATGCCTCTATATTATAAAACACTTTCCTTTTAAATTTTTTAGCTCAGCTGTATTAATAGTATTTGCTTATAATAAATCTATCATAAGGTGACTGCGACAAACTTTCATTTATGGTCGCTCCCAAACATGCATTAATGAGATGCTAAAATCTTTGCGACTCTACCCCTTATGATAAGTGTTTAGTTAGACAGTGACAAGTTTATTATATCAGCTTGAATGTTTTGAGGTGGGACGTTTTTCAGGCTGTATGTATACCTATATGTATATAAAAAGGATGCTCTATAAGGATGTGTTTTTTATTCTATTTTAAAGAAATGTTTTTAAGAGCGTATAATTGTATATATAGAGAGAGTCTAAGCGCTTATCGATATCATTACAGTTAATTACCGCGACGACAGGGAAACATGTTGGCTAAAATGGCAACATGATTACCCTACAGCTTTGACAAACAGCGGGTATCATTAAACGCAAATTATCTCGCCATTTGCTAGAAAGGCAGATAGTCAAATTATTCTAGCTGTTTCCTCTTATTTCAATTAGTGCGACATATTAAGGTACAAGTTTACGGAATTGGCGTTAATATAGACATGCCCACTCATCAATTATAGAATAGAATATTCCATATTGCATATATTGTATTTTGCAATTATGAAGAATTATATTATAATGACACCAAGAGTAGATTGGATTGGATCAAATTCATAAATCAACAACAGTTTTTTGTAGAATATACATTGGTCAAGTCATGGAACAATGGGAAGAAGAATTAGGGAACATTGCAAATATAAAAAATTATTTGTCAACGGTCTTTATATGACTTTAGTTGGACTATACATATCCCCTTATATCCCCTTATATCCCCTTATATCCCCTTATATCCCCTTATAGCCACTCAGTCTAATTTATCAACTATAGGTTATCGATTGAAAGTATAACGCTTGATAATTATCATATAATATAATGACATCAGATGAAATGACACTATAAATAAAAGCATTCTTATTTATATTCTCAGGAAATTCTTCATTGCTAAAAAAAGGAGACTTGCCATATAATATGATTCTATGATTGATGAAAACAAAAAATTCAATTGTGAATCTTAACTTTTCAATTTTATTCGTTATTATGGTTATTTAGGCTTTAATTTTGAAACGGTGACTGATTTTGTTCCCGATGGTGATAATAATTTCGCGAGATTATCGTATTTCAAATGATAAGGGATGTACAGTATCAACGACCGAATCTTAATTAATTTTTTGTGACTCAAACAGTGTTTATAATGAAAAATAAATAAACATCGCGCACAATTTCTTTGCTATTAGTGAGGCATTAATTTCTGGGCAGCGAGTCCAATTGCAATCGCATTGAAACTCTATCAGATGTTAAGAAAGGCGGTGCAAATTACTTTTCAGACAATGAGTTTTAGATTTTCAATTCTATGATTATCAAAGCAAGACTAATGACTTGCATCATTGAAATATCCTGAGAGAAATTTAATTTCACTTTGAAAATATCAATGGATGAAAAGGATTTTTTCTTATCTGAATCCGCACACATTGTAAAATTGAAATAAAAATTGAATTGGGGGATATTTTTACGCTTAATTTGATCTTGGAAAATATTTGACAATATGGATTCAATAATATCATTAACATTTAGACGCTTGCATTTAAAAAAATTATAGTATCGTTTATAAGAGGATAATAATTCAGATACTTACATAAACTATTAGATTATAGATTGTCATTTTTGCACACTTTAATATGCTATAATTTATTTAATTTTTTAATTCTTGCAAATAGAGGGTTACTTAACGGTCAATTTCAATTTCATTTACGCATGGTCCAATTTAAAATTCAGCAAGTTAAAAATGTAATCATGAAATGATTAATTTAGTTTTACGACTCTAAATAAATTAACTCCGTTATATTTTATATGCCATGTGTAATGTTTAAATAAAATGTCGAATAAAATTCAAACAATTAACTGTTTTATATATATAAAAAAAACATTTGTTATCTCAACAAAATTTCTTAGTTTTCTTTATTTAAGTTAAATTTCAGTTCTTTTTTCGGTTTGAGCTAACTCTCTCTTTTGGCACTTTTGGGCCGATAAAAATATACACATATTATAGGCCTAATGTCATTCATCAAGTCTCAATTTTTCATGTCTCAGAATTATGGGTCTCAGGATAAATTTCGATTTTAAAAATGAATGAATAAAAGAATTTGAAATGACCCACTGCCCTTATCCCGATATTTTAATAAGGTAATGTAATCTCTATGTAATATTTCACTCTAGAGAGTACAGCCGGGATTCGAACTCTCGATCCCTGGATTGGTGGTCAAGCGTTCTCTAAATATTGTATGTACTCTCGGGAGTGATATATAGGGGCTTTCGGAAAGTTTTTGTATACCGCTGGAGAGAAATACTTTAAAATACTTTAAAATAGAATTACTAACAAAGAGATGATTCACGAAAGGGCACAACAAAGTTAGAGTTAGCACTAGTGGCTCAACCCCATGATTATTGGTATTAAGGAATAATTTTCTGATTTCTTTATACGCAAGCTTAAAAGAGCTTTATAAACATACAAAAGGCAGTTTAACAATATTTCATAATAATAGAATTAGTTAATATTTTTTGGTTTTGTTATATGGTTAAATCGATAAAATTAAAACCTGAAAATTAAATGCTATTATGTTTTTGTCTAGAAATTGAAGTCCATGGATCATTATGACAGAACAGAAACAGTATAGAAATATTTCAAATAGATGAAGGTTTCATCGAGCAGCATTTTAAAAATTAAAAGAGAAAGGTTGAGCACAAACTGATAGGATCAATTTTATTTCACGAATTTTCGGAGAACACTCCCTTATAAAGTGATATGAAATTTCTCTTTTAATATAGAAATACAGAATACTTCCACAGAATCCACAGAAATTTGTATAATAAATTATCAGAAGAACTACCTACCTGACGATGGTCTATCAGAATATCTGGTGCAGTAAACCCATGCTGGCCAAACTCTTTCTACACCTGTTGGTGAAGAGGACACATTGGAGGATGCTGGGGAATCTCCGCAAAAACTTGATTCCGATAAATCTTCTGACTTCTCTAATGAACTGTTTTCTCCGCCGTATGGACCCAAATGTTTTCTCGATACCGCTAAACCGAATTCTGGCTTTAAGATCTCTTCGATAGAAAAGGGAGTAAACTTTTTGCTTTCCCGGCTGAAGCCATTGTTTATTTGGATATGAATATCATCTGAATTTCTGAATTCCATTTTGTCACAGCAGCAAGCTTTTTAGATAACTTTAAAGACTTTTATAATTATTATTGGAATCACAAAATTTCCCGGGATTAATCGTTCGGCTTTTAATACATTCGTTGATTGCTACTTCAGTTAGAATTTAGCGTCAGCCAATAGAATTGTTAGATATCTGTCCTTATGCGCGCTCTTAATCACCTCTAGGGAAATTATCAATTTATTTTCTAATTACCTATAGAAGAGTTATGTTAACTATATTATACCACCATATCGCTTAAACATGCGTTAAACAGACTATTACCGTAGAATCAAGTAAAATGACGCAAAAAATTAAAAACTTGTCTGCCTTTAAATGTATCAAAGTGTCCTTTAAAATTATGTTTTTCTTAAAATTGTACTTGCAAATTGGTTACTTATATAAGTATCAATTATATTCACTTGCATAATTGATTAACCACTATCTCCAATAAGAACATACCTGAAGATACCATAAAAATTTATACACCTGTATCGCTATTTGCTTGAGGAATTCTATAGCCAAGTTTAGGTATAGGCATAAAGTCACAAATTAGTCCATTTATGTTTTATTTACCTGAATGTTCAATTGAAAATTCATCACTTTCAAAAAGTCATACAATTCCTTCAACAGTAAATCTTTGTTTTAAATACGATTTTTTTGACTTTATTTTGCATTTTGAATCACATTTTGAAATAAAGGTACCAATTAATATTTTATTTCTGTTTTCTTTAAACAAAATTAAAATATATCTTTTCTTATGTAATTTATGTAAGTATGTTATCTTTGACAAGTATAATGTACATATATCATAATCATACAGATTCCATCAGGTCTCATTTTGGGACAATAACACCTGATTGATTAAAGTTTTTGGAGTGTATAAAGGACCAGACCTGTTTCGTCACTTTCATCTAAAAATTGCGATCGAAAATTATAAATATAATAAATTAGGTATTATTATTATAGAAACCTTTTTGTTATAAGAATTATAAAATTTATTTACAATACATGTAACTAATACCTACATCATGTTTCAATATTTATTTATTAGTTTGTAGCAAAACGAATAATTTCTAAAATGCAATTAGCTATAGATATTGAATATCTATGGTCTACTCTAATAATCTGAACTGGGTATCAATTAAGTTTCAATTAATGTTGAATGGTATATCGTCACGTTGTTGCGAGTCAGTAAATCAAATGTTACAGATTCACAGATTCACTTCACAGATGCACAAACAATAATCACCGAACATTATGCTCTGAAGGGTCACATTTTTATTATCCTCAATATCACACGCTATACTATGTTCTTTTGATTTTTGTCACGTTGAACTCATGGACGAATTCAAACAATTAAACTATAAAGCTCAAAATCATCAATAGATATAAGCAGATGAATTGGAAATTATCATTCTGGCATCGCCCAAATTTTATAATTTCTCTATATGTTTTCAATTTAGTGTTTCAGAATAAATCAAATATTTCTAATATTTCTGTTTCATTTCAATACATCATTCAATATTGTTCATTGGAATAAGTTTAATAATAGAAAATGCTATGAAATGTTAACAATAATCATCAGCTTCAATGAAAATTCATATTTCATATAATGATAATTATAAAAGTATATTATACCTTTTACTGGAAATAAAGCCAATTTATTTATTTCTTATTATTGTATAATAAAAGAATAGTCTAATAAATTTTAATGCGCAATCATAAGAATAAATTGAAAATTTGAAAACGAAAACCGTTTTGTTAACATGAATCTGGAAGTGTCTACCTATACAGCTCAGTATAGTTTACCTAAATTCAATTAAAAGTCAGTTATTATATTTGAGATATTTCTGGCATCATTTGGTGAGCTGTAATAAGTAGAACTGAGTTGTTTAGTCCTTTTGCCAATAATGGCACTTTGCCCTCGCACTGTCTCTTCTTAAAGAGTCGGGCATCCACATTCATGTTGTAGACAGCAAGCACTGCGTAAAGAAACTGATGCAAAAACAAAATATTTGATTACATTATTGGATAGCTGTAGTAATATAAAATTTGCATGACAAGGAATATCTTAGCAAGCCCAAAGCCCAATAAAGCATAACATTGATTCATTATATAATATTCTTAATAAAATCACAATGTCATAATATGTAATATATTGTCAAATACCTGTTCAGAATTTTAAAAAAGCTATAGGCCATATAACATACTCGTAATTCATTCTCAATATATTCATATAATAATAATCCTATTTATAAATCAATACTAGGATAATATATTGCGTATTTTTTATACTTTTAACTTTTTAGTTCATTGATAATAAGTTCGTGAAAATAATAATTTGATATCAATATACCTACTTATAATTGTACTTTTGATGAATTAGAAATTATGAAGATTGGTGTATACAAGCAACAATATAGACAAAAGCTAAATTTGGCTAAAGTGCAGATCCCCAGAATAGGTCAAAATATTCATTGAAACCCAGAAAACATGACTATGGTATACTCTTCAAATGTGAACTCAAAATTCTTGGTATGACATTGAACAAAAAACTCAACTGGGATTCTCACATTTTTCCTATCTATAAAACAGCTTCCATAGACGCCTTTATACTCTAAAAATCTTAAAATCAGTGCTTTCAAAAGACGAACTGAAACTAAGATTCTACTTTACACGGCCACAATTCGATCACTGCTTGAATATGCCGCTGCGGTGTTTATACTTACCTGCCTAACAAATTACAAACACTCCTTAATAGAATTCAAACGAGAGCTCACAAAATAATGTGGAATCAGAGCTGTACATGCTTACCGGATTAGATCGGAGGAAAAATCTCTCCTCTTCATTTTTTAAAGTATGTATAGTCAATAATGCGACCCACACTTTGTCTCCTTTTATATTGCATAAATCTAACTATTAATTACTCTATTAAATTTAATTCTATAATGCTTAATTAATTTTTATTATTGCTAAACAATGTTTTTCATTGATTGTGAATAAACAACTTTAAATAATAATAATAATTAAATATTTATTTTTTCCATCCACGTATCCACATATCCACATATCCACATATCCACTTTAACATATCCACATATCCACTTTAACATATCCACATATCCACTTTAACATATCCACATATCCACTATGATCTATTTTGGCCGCCATAATATGATATCTATATAGACATTGTGCGAGTTTTAAAGACTCATAAAAATATTTATATAGAAAATTTAGTAAAGTAGTATGAGTAAAGTAATACTAAATAGACATAAATAACAAGCCTTTTATTATGTTAGTATAAAAAATCAATTAGAAATATTCATAAATATATAGTTTTATAAAAACAATCACATGAAAAAGTCTTATGTGGACGCAGCCTTAACCTTTTAATGCTAAATTCTAAAAGATTTTTTGATATAGATATATAACTGTTACCTACATAATGAAAACATTTTGAAAACATGGATGAATTATCGGAACCGTTTTATGCTTATATACTCTAAAGATTTATCATTTTATAATATACTCTAAGGTTGTATGTTATATAGTGATTGTTTGTTTAAATTAACGATTAATGGATACTTTCAGCGAACATTTACGGACATCTGGATATATTTTTTCTTGTATTTAATTTTTTCTTGTCAATGAAAGCTCCATTTCCTTGGTATAAATTAAAAATTTCTTAGTATATTTAAATTTTATAATTTGACTTATATTGTTATATATTTGATATATTACTATGATAACCTAACTTTTTTTTATTACACTCAAATTTAAGTTGACTTGACTGAAATGACAATGCCCAATACGTTTGTTTTTTTCAATCCACCATACCTATAAATAGAAACAAAGCCATCTTCTCCATTTAACCAAAAATATTTAATATCATCAAAGATCATAATCATCAACAATATGTAATAATGAATTTCATCAATCTTAGACATAAACATCAAACCATATTGATGTTGTGGCCCAGTTGAGAACCATGAAAAGTTCAAACTGGTCCAATAGTTCAGAACTATCCAACCAGTTCAGAATCAATAATTCAACACAAATATTATTAGTAATTACATAAGTTCAAAGTTTGTTAAAAAATTGTATTGGCAGTTTTAAAACAAGCCTTGTGAATTATATAATAGGTATAATAATAATAATATTACATTAGTAATCATGTAATATAAAAGTTACTAATTGGTCAGTCAGTTAAGAACATAAAAGTTCCTAATTAAGCTAACCAGTTTGGAACTTTTCATGGTCACGACATTGACCAGGGATGTGATTCTTCCAGGTTTTTGAAAAGTTGCTAATCACATCCCTGATTGACAAATGGGTCCATCAAGTTATAGACAAATGCTCAGTCTGATTGGTTGTTTCCATAACAATAACTTGGCATTCTGATTGGTTAATCTCATAACTTGACATCTAACCATACTGAGCTCCCATATAAATCACTGAAAATATAAATAGTAAAATAGTAAATATAAACTGAAAATAGATTGACTTTCAATGATCAGTTAGTCATTTGTAGAGCATTTTGTCCTGTTCTATTCATATAACCCTGGTATCAGTATGCAATGGGTTAAATAATAAAAGTGGCATTGTGTTAATCAGCTACATACTTAATTAGATGAATTTTGTATATGCTTTCAAAATTCAGGAAATACATTAACTTAGTGACTGAAAGTTGTACCAAAAATTTTGTTTAGCCTATCATCAAGTTAGGAATGAAACTAACTGACTTTATTTTTAGTGTAGACTTAAGTTTAAAAACATTTGAGACTTCTTCATGATTTGTAGCATTACTTGAAATCACTGATTGCTTGAACTAAGATCGTTGTCCCAATTTATTGCATAGATTTCACACATTACTCAATAACATTTTGTATCTTTACACTGATACCTTGAACAGTTTAATCTATAAAGGCAATAATAATTTAGCAAAGGTCACTTTCACTCCTTCAGAGTATCTGCATATTGCTAAAAAATTACCTTGCTTATAAATTAATATAGATCATTTTTTGTTTCAAATCAAGCTTATCCTAGATCTATTTCATACTTTTGGTTATTCATCTATTTTGTCCATTCAAATTTGATAAATGCATGTTGGACTGTATTTCCAATCATGACAATGAACAATGAGTAGATATTTAAACTTATCTAAACTTAAATCTGTCATTGCCAGGTGTCCAAATTTTTTTGACACTTGGAATATCCATAATTCTGATAGTTTTCTGAAATTGCATTAAAAATGGTCATTATCATTGTAGGGATAATCTGTTGGAATACTTACATGTAGTAGGATCATAAATATGTTCAGTATTAATGTTATTTATTTGTATTTGAGTTTATAAGTTCAATTATAAATTCTTCATAGCCGCATTTACTCTACCATGGTAACATACTTAAAAAGCTTAATTATCATCAAGAAACCTACCACATAACACATCAATCATCCTGTGCACACCAAATATTATTGTGTTAGCAATACTTAATGATTTCTTCATCAGTGGCTCCCTCAGTGGAATAATTTACCACACGCTGAAAACAACTGATTTCACAGAATTTAAATAAACTGACCTTTTCTCAACATAGACAATGATTTTTTGACACCTACTTTACATTGATGTTTTCTTAGTACATATGTATTATTAATTTTATTTTGTATTGTATTTTAATTTTGCTGTACACATCTGAATCACTTTTTTGTGACTTATGGTTATAATAATCATACACTTAATTACAAGACATGAATAATATTGACCATTGAGAGTGACACTGGTCATAAATAATTCATAATTTTATAGTTCTGATTTCATAAGCCAACTTTGTTGTGTTTCCTGATTTAATAAATAAAGGTTTATTTAATCACGAATATACTCATAATATGAATTTATCAACTCATAATTTTGTCTTATAAATATTTAAAAAAAATTAAGGACGTTCTTTCTTCTTTTTTTAGATTATTTCAAGGAATAGTATGGACCTGTCAGTTGAAACACACAATTCTGCCCTGCACAATTGTGAAGTTATGTCTGCTGATACCACCACAACTGACATTCTTAATGGTGACAAAGGTATTGGAGATGAAAGCAGTGGACAGCGAGATGATAGCAATCCAGTTAGTTCAATCAATAAGTTTTCGTCAATGACCAGTGTCTATGAATTCGAGGAGAAAGATAATGAACCTGTACAATATTTGGGGAAAAAGCCATGCCGTTTTTTGCAAGACAAAAAGTATGACAAACCTAAAAAAGTTTGGATGCAAAAAGAAAAAGAAGATGTTGATTATTATGAATTCATTGGGCAAAATGCTAATGCAGGGTATAATCACGAAAAAATTAAGCGAAGAAGACGCCAACCTCCTTCCACAAATGGTGGTAGTAGTTGTAGTCTTGAAAACGGGCATACTGACTTTTCTGAAGGAAGTGTGGTCAGTTGCGAAAGTAGCCAAAATGGGCATGATGATGCCGAAAGTGATAATTTTGATGTATCTCCCTTTCCTATCAAGCTAAAAATTTGTCGAGACCCTAATTCCTCAGGTAATTACAAAGTAATTCCATCTAGTTCACCCGAAAATGGCTTGGCATCGAATGGAAGTAGTCCTTTGTTTGATTCTGAAGCGAAGCAGGTAGATTCGTGCATACTCCCTGATGGTCATGAGCTTCAGGTTGGGGACGTTGTGTGGGCTAAAATTACTGGTTATCCATTCTGGCCTTCGCGTATCTTTCAGATTATTCATGATCCAAATAAAAATAAAGGAAGCGAGTGCGAATTCAATGCGCGAGTCGACTGGTTTGCTTGGAATCAATGCTCTTATATTCCATGTCATAAACTATTAACATTTTTAGATAATTTAGAGTCTAAATTTAATTCTAAAAGCAAAAACAAATCATACATTGAAGCTGTGCAAGAAGCTAAATCTTATGCTGAGAATCGACTAAAACAATTAAATGATATAACTGCTGCGACATCTAAGCGCGGAAGGTCCAGTAATAGTCGCCGTGGTCGTCATTTCGGCTCTATTAGTAAAAGTGTAACAAGAACATCGAAAAGTCGTCCAAGAGGTTCTCTCTCCAATAATATTCCTCGTAATCATTCTGCTGTAAATAAAGCTCCCATTACGACCAATTCTACTTCGCATAATTTCACTGGCAGCAACTGTATCAATAGTATTTTACCCTGCTCATCCTCAGGAATTACTGATCCTCTCCCTACTACGGATAACTACACGTGGCACTTGCCTTCCACTACAGCTGCCGCTACCTCAGTCTCTGCCTTCATTCAAAATAGCGGCCTCTCTGATCTGCCGGACCTTGGACCTATTGAGTTCGGGGATGTGATGAAATGTGATATTCCTACTTTCTCTGACGATGATGAGGATGACACGGCCAATCTTATCAAAATAAATCCAGATGATCTATAATATTAGTATTTTCTATGATCTAACAAAAAATTGTTTCATATTGTTGTAGCTAATATTAAATATTTCAAAAATCGTTTCGTTTACTTAGAGAATGCATAATTCATCTATCATAATCAATTATTCTGTATATTGTTTGCATTTTAGATATTTAAAAATAGCTTTCTACAATTTCGCTTTGATATTATTGATTATATTTTTTGTCTGTGGCCGACTAAATTCATAGGATGAATTCGGCCGGCGACTTTACTATAGGGAAGATAGGATATATTCATCTTCAAAAATATGTAATATCTAATTTTTGAAATATTTATTAGCTTTAATCGTTTTTGAATGTACATGCAATTTAAATCAGGACTTTTGATTCTTTTCTCGTCGTAAAATGCTATAAAAGTTGCCACTTTTGTTGAAAATATTAATCAGAATTTGATAAGTTTTTTGAAGGATTTCGAAAATGTTTGATAGTTCTTCTGGATCTTAAATCGAAGTTCTATAACGAATTTCTATTTATTTTTCCACTCATCCATCCATTCTTATGCTTCAAGTTGCTTTAAAATAAATATTGACCAAAACTAATGTTTTATTTTGTGTAAAATGTTTTCTTACATAATTCATTCAATGAAACAATATAATTTAAATAAGGTATGATAACTGTTTTCAAATTAGATATATTTCATTGTTTTAGTTTATTTTGATGGCTGATTGGAATATTTTAATTCACTAAAATTTGTCTATAACGTATCATTTTTCTGTGACTATATACAGCAGCATTTAGTAATTGATCAATATGTTGCTATAGCTATTTCTAGAGCATTTCATGTTTCAAAAGCGCGATCAAACGAAGGAAATCTGAAATGGATCTTAAATATCATTTTCTTTCTTTGTCTCTGCGAAAACTGTCTTGAGAGAGAATCAGCAATATTGTTAGAATAAATTAATGTAGATGTTTATCTATAGTTTGTTTGAATGACAGTTCGCGCTAAAGCAAGATTTCATATTTTCTCTCTTAGGACAGTTCGCAGTAGAGTAAGGCCGCTCTATCGTCCTAATTTAATAGGCATATAAACGTTTTGGTTAAAGTGTACTTTATCAATTTAGTTATTTTAAATTACAGAATTTTCTCAGAGGAGTTTTTTTTATCATTGTCTGTAAATAGTTACTAAAATTTAAAATGAATTTAATGACAATTTTATAGTTTAGTTCGTAGTGTCTTTATTTTCTACTATAATGTATAGTCATAGACTAATTCTATATTAAATGCTTTTTCTAATTAATTTTGATAATAATGGTAAAAGGCTGTCTTTCATTCAAAGACATTTATATGCGTATTTGAAAGGAAGTTGTGATAAAATATGATGATATGAAATTAAAGGGGTCTTGTAAAATTATTGTTTCTCTGATTGAATTTTTTGTCTGAAATAATATGTCGCTCATTTTTACGCCAGAAGTATAAAGAGATATTATCTCTAAATTTGTTACCAATCATTTACCTCATTTCCTTTACCACTGCATTGTAATAATATTATTCTACCACTGATTAAATAGTATTTAATGAAAGAAATCTTGAATAATTCGATTTGTATTTTTATTCCTAGTCAAAGCGTTGAATCAGATTTTGCCCATCATGGAATATTCTATGCCCTTTTGCAATTTTTTATTGCTTGTTATTTATTTGTTTTGTTTATTCAGTATTTTCTGTATTATGTGAGAGATTTTATTGCTATTATGATATGCATCTCTAACTAACACTTCTGCGTTTTAAGATTCCAATGATTTATGCTTTAGGATAAATATTTATTCTTTTTTTGACTTTATTTTCTTTAACAATGACTCATTGTACAATTAAATCACTTAATTTTGTTAATATTGTTCATTGTATCCAAAATTAATGAGAATTTATTGCTCCCAAGCCATTTTGAGCCAATTACTCATGTGACTTATTTATAATTTTTGTATTGTTTATGTATATAAATGATGTAAAAATGTATTATAAAATAATACCATTATAACTGCTATATATTATTACTTTTGACATTTTTGATTCGTTTGATTTTAATTATTGATGTTTGTAGTTTAATAATTTATAATTGTCATTATTAACAAAAGAGTACCTGCAATTTACGAAATTAAATTAATTCAGTGGCGATAGTTCGGTACAAAGGTTTATATTCTAAAGCCAAAACATTAAACTTTATCTTATAATGATTGAATCATTATATGCTAGCGACAGACAAGGCTGCCCATCTGTTTTTATTACAAACCAAATGCACCAAAACAAAATGGGTAGGTAATGCGAAAGCTATTCAGAGAAATAATCCTTTTTTAGCATGACCTAACTACTACAAAAAGGTCTTATATGAAGATTACATTTCAAAATATATTGCACAATCATACATATATTGAATGTAGTGACGATTTCAGAATGAATAAAGTACATAAATTTGTGGACGCATACAGAGCTATCTCATGAGACAGGTATGATCCTGCTTAGAACTATGAACTAATTTTCTCTAAAGGACATGCTATTAAAGAACGAGTTACGATCGTTATGCATGATATATCAGAGAGATAAAAATACCAATCTGTGTATACTAATTTATCCTTTCTTTTTTCTTTACAAAGGAAAAAATGGAAATCTTTCAACTAAATCTTCACATAATTGGACTTTCAAAAAGGAGGCAGAAAACAAGATTGAAACAAATAATGGCGTACTTGATTGGATTAAACAACTACTCTTGATGTGAGAATTTTTTTGCTTCGAATGAACTAAATTTATAGCGTCCACAGTAGAATTTAGAAAGATTTAAATAAACTGAGAAAAAACGAATAATACTAATGTTCAAAGTATTTTTTTATTTTCTGAAATGCTCCAATTAAAATAAGATTTAATATTTTTTGTTTATCAGTTATCACACACTACTTAAAAGTAGGATACAATAATTGCCGAATATTGAATCATTTAACAATAAAGTTAAATCGTCTGTAAATAAATCTCTGAGAGAAGTCCGTCATAGCTTAATTGGTATTAAAATTTACAAAGAACTATAAACATTATGTGAATGAATTTAACTTGGGTTTTAGTAATCTAATAAAATACATTTCAAGTTGTCTCCAAGTATATTGACTATTTAATATAAAAAGTTTGAAATGTAGCAATGGGCTCTAAAGTCTCCCCATCTTATGGTCATTTAGTTTTGGCCTACTTAGAAATTTATTTATTTATTGAATGTGAAAAACCTTTGGGGATAAACACCACAGAAATTATCAAAATAAATTATTTCCGATATTTAGATGATATTCGGTATAGTCACGAAGATTTTTCATAATTATTTGCAACCTACATTCCAGCATTACTTTCAAAATCGATGTCAATTTGATTCCCATATGGATGTTACTCTAATAGCAAAATCGAGAGTGATATATTTATTCTATAAGATTATACTGATTCCCACTCATATTTACATTTCCATTTAAAACACCCTCGTCACATTAAAAGAAATATTCCTTACATTTTATCTCTCAGAATCCATATATTATAGTGTCTTCGGAAGATAAGAAAAAAATTCGATTAAATATGAATTGAAAGATATCCTTATAGGCATAGCTTTAAGTTTCCTGATAAACTTATTGACAATTTTTTTATATTCAAGACACTGTTTCGTTTTCAGATGTCACTTGTGACTGGTATATTTAAATATTGCCTAATACATATATATATAAACAAGTTAAAAAATGTTTATTCCTTACAATTTTAAGAAATCTTTAAATGAATATAATCATTTTAAAAAGAACACGATATACCTATGATAAGATAATATTGTCACGCCTCGTTTATCAATATTGCTCAATTTATAAATGCGGGATTGCTTCGTTTATCAATTTATAAATAAAGTAAGATCGTTATACAAAAATATTAACTAGGTCAAATTAGTTTGAATCTCGGATACAACATTAAATGATTTTTAATGTTCAAAATTTGAAATTTGAAATAAATTTGTAAAGATAATCTGTCTCTGTCATTCAATTATATCATATTTATTCATTTTGTACATTTTATTTTATAACTAGGTCAAGGTCACATATTTTGATTGTGAGATTGATAAACGGGGCAGATTGATAAATGAGACGGGACAATGAGCGCTTATACACTTTCATTAGTCTCATTAGCCATCACAGAATTACGCAAAAATATATCGCCTAATTTAACAACAACAGCTATTTTATTTACTGCAATACTTTTATTTATCCACCCACTTACAAATGCAATTTTTATTTATCCACCCACCCACAAATGCTATCACATTTTTTCCCATCCACATTAATTAATTTTACATACCCACAAACTCTTGCCTTATCCACCCATAGAACGTTATTTCTATTTAAATTCACCCACACTATCATGATAGTCCTCAAAATTCTAGTTAAATACATAGAAATCTGATTTTTTTGTGTGCTTTTGCCTCCTGAGACAATAAAACAAAACGTCTGATATCTATGGTTACATAATTTTAAATTGGGTGAACATGAATCGTACCTATTGTTTTTAATACAAAACTTTTTACCCAAGTAGTGACGGCATATTAAACTACTATATATCTATGGCACTGCCCTTCTGTGAATATCTGTGCCATATCCATATACTGTTATATGTAATATGTTTATGGCCATATCTAACAAATAGACAGTTCGTTAAAGCCATAGAAATCTGAATTATTTTGCTGCAACAACTCCGATTTCTATGGTTAAAGCCAAGATTAGCTGCACGCATATTGTCGAGGCATTTTCATTTCAGTTTCATATACGCATGGTCCAGTTAGTCAGTGCAGCAGTAAGTTTAGCATAGTGCAATGATTAGAAAGCCCTAATTGAATCTGGTGATTATAATAAACGCAATGGCGAAGAGTTTAAAGGCGCGCAATAAGTAAGATCGATAAAAAATTGATTTAACTATATCAACTGTTTTGTCATTCTCTGATAAACCTTAGTTGTGTAAATCATAATTAGAATTTACTATTATATTTAGGTATATATCAATAGTATATAATAGTTAGCTATATATCTTAGGTAGGTATAGCTAGGCTATCTATATATACATGATGTGGATCAATTTATAATTTGTGCCCTTTTCAAATATGTAAATTGTTCTATGATAATTTAGATACCAAGCATTGAGCGATTTTACAAAATATATTTGTACACTATAATGAACTGGATACAATTATAAACTGTATAAAGAGGAAATTTTATTTGATCGTATCAATGCGTGCATTTGTGCTTGCAGTTAATGAAGCAAAAAGAGATGAAATTTTTATCGGCCCAAAAGTGCCAAAGATAAGAGTTAGCTCAATCCCCCCACAAAAAAACTGAAATATAATCAGTTTTATCGGCCCAAAAGTGCCAAAAGAGGGAATTCCTAAAGTACACCAAACAACTTATCTTGGATTAATCATTACAGAAAATTTGCACTGGAGTCTTCATATAATTCCCTCTTTTGGCACTTTTGGGCCGATAAAATTATGATTACATACCTATGATTGATATCTGCACATGAAGGAAGTTATCTACGATAAAAAGAATCAGTGAACCTCGTGAACATGTATTGCCTATATTTATTTTGTTTGTTATGCTTTAAAAAATTTGATTAAATATATTGTAATTCGGGAAGACAAGTACATATAGTTGACTATAGCCAAGATTTCAGGTAGATTTTCAGGTAAAAAGTCAAATATTTATTCAACTGTTTAATGATTTCATGTTGACTAAATGTTCAACAAGGCCAAAAATTGCACATAAATTATATTTTGTGTTACAAAATATTGACTTTAAAGTGTCACTATTGGTGGGTGTTCGCGGGGAAGACATGTGTAGCTAATTTTATCATTATCATTACATCAGTTAGTGGGAATACTTCGCATTATTTCATTGGTTGAAATGCGTTTTATCTGGCGATATAATCATTGAAGAAACAACTCTTCATGAACAATTCTCGCAAAATCACTTAATAAATTGAGTTGAAGAATAATCTATTATTCTAATTTATACTAAAGGATTCTGTAATTTTCGGTGAGATTTATTAATATATTTTTACAGTGTTCATTTTAAATGTTTTGAAATTATTTGTGATAAATTCGGTAATCAACTAAAAATATTTAAACCCGAGGCATTTCCGTTAGGTGTTGTGATACAGATCAGCTTTATTTATCAACTGATATTTGCCGATATCAACCAATCAATTTAATATGGAAGAATGAAATTTATGAAAATAATGAAAATGACACGTTATTTCAAGACTAAAAGTAACCTCTTTACTTAAACTTCCATGAATTCCCGAGGAAACATCCGGGATAAAATATCAAACCTATTTGCTCTAAGCAAAAATGTAGTAGCTCAGTGGTAGGGCATGCCTGCTTCTCATTCGGGGGTAGCCGGTTCGAGCCCCACCAGTTTCCACAAAATAGTTTCCAAATTTGTTTGTCAAGATTCGTCTATGAATTGTCGTTGAATAAAATAAATTAAATAATTATTTTTCCATAGTTCATTGAAGTTATCAATGCTTAAGCAAAGAAAGAAAAATATAATAATCGTGAGGTATACATAGATGATGTGTAAAACTTTATTTTTGACAGAGTTTTAATAGTTTTTTTTGCTATAGAAGAAAAGCACTTAGAAGACTGACTACATTAATAAATTTAAAATGACAACAATAAAAATCATTTCAATCCATTAGACTAAATATCTGATTAATCGTTCAGAATTTTTAGTTTAATTGTAATTCAATCGTGAAATAAAATCTTAAGTATCGTACCATTAAAATTTATCATAAACCACAAATACGCCAAATACATTCTGATTTATATCTGTCCAATATTCTCAGTACAGAGTGGTCATAATTTATAATTTGAGATCACATTTATATGAGTGAGTATTGAATGTTCAGCTGACTTCCTTTCTCAACTTCAATTTGATATCAGTATATGTATTTCACATCTCAATAGTAGTTCATTTTTCTGCTACCATACTTCAGATCGTCTTTGAAATTCATGCAAATCCAAAATAGATTAATTAGGGCTAGATATGATTGAGGTCTATTTGAATGTTGAGCGCTTTATTCGTGATTATTTGAGTCACACAACACTAATTTTTAGTAAATCCAAATTGATTATTCGTCGATTTTCTTACAGAAACTAATCCGTCATTCTTTTAGATAATATTGATCAACCGTGTGAGTTAGCCTTTGACTTGTTTTATTTAAATTAAGTCAATCAATAGTGATAAGTATAGATTTGTATATGTATTTAACTTTTTGTCCCCTGAAGGTCAACATAACTTTAAACATTTCCACTTTGTATAACAGATTATTAGCAAACTATATAATACGCTTTGAGTTGTACGACTTCGGATAAAATTTAAATGGTGATAAGGAATAATATTTAAAAATCAAATGCGTAGAAGTATCTATTGAATTTTAATAAATTGTTTAAAAATAATATTGAATCAAACCTTATTAGGCATTCGAATAACAAGATTATTGTATCCACTGCAAGTTCTGTATGGTTTATAAATTATTTTCACATGAAGATCGATTAATTTTTGTTAAACCATATTCCCTTCTCGATAGGTGCATTAATTATGCAAACATGGTTGAACTGAACATAGGATCGACTATAAATTTAACTATCATATGCACAATTTGATTAGAAAATCTACTAAACAATTTTATCTTAGAGAGTGCAATTAAAATATCATTAAGCTATATAAATCCATCTGGCGAGGGTATGTCCACGAAGTTTGCGGAATACAATCTGGTTTTGATGTCTTCCCAAGTTATAAGCCTAAAATTCAACCACAATTATTGAGTGGTTTTGTTTCATATCAATACTGAGAATTTGAGGGAGATTTTTGATTGGAAATTCACGTTTATTTCATTTTTACTTTTATTTATTATATCTTTATAATATCGTTTTTACTTTTATTTATTATATCTTTATAATATCGTTTTTACTTTTATGTATAATATCGTTTTTATTATCAGTTATTCGTTTATAAAAATACGAATTAATTTTGCAACTTTATAAAGTTATGAAGTATGATATTTAGAATATGTGAGTATGTATTTATTGACATGCATGTAAGAGAATGTTAATAAATTATTGATTTTTTAGATGCATAAAAAATCTTCAAAAAAAATTCACAATGTTATAAAAGTGAAGTTAAGATATAAATTGGAGATTCATGAAAATAGAAATCACATCCACGTATTGTAATTGAATTGAAGATTTGACTATACCGTGACATATTATGGATTGTCTGTGTAATAAAAGCACTCATGAAATCCCCATTATATAAATAAATAAGCAATATTTCATAAATAATCAATTAACAATACTTAACTGGCAATAAAGGCAATATTTCAATACCAAATATTTTCAAGATTTGTTCACTTCATTTTAAAATAGATAGCATATTTATTACCTATACATAACTACTTGCAAGAGCCTAATGACAGTTTATCAAACAATTTACTATTAATTTAAAAGTTAATTCACACTATAAGATTATTCGATTTAATCTAAAGAGATTTTTCGGTTTTGTAAAGTAATTGCTGTAAAGTATAGGGTCAAGCGAATCTCATGTTGAACTCAAGAAGGAAATACCGATTTCAGAATTCCTTTGTTTTGTCGCGCTTGTGACAAGTCGAGCTAATATCATGTCGGACTTAAGAAAAAAATCGATATTTTAGATCGATTTTAGAATTCCTTGGTTCTGTCGCGCTTGTGACAAGAATTATATTTGCTAATTATATCATTTGCAAGATAACCATATTGCCAAGAAAACTGCTCCTTAATTGTAAAGATTACTTCTATGTATATAATAGGGTAGTACTTATTAGAGCTTTTTTATTATGAATTCATATGTGAATTGCTCTTAATTATTTATTATATATCCGGTAATTCCACTGTATAGAAGAACGTTATATTCATATGATCTAACTATATAGAGAGGTTTTATATTAATTTGATTTCTGATATTTAAAAGCATGAAAGATGGATGGCTAGATAATAAATTAATAATTGTAAATAAAAAATAAGACCCAGAAATGTTTTTTAACTTCAATATATTTCGTGCTATCTCGACAGGAGGATACAAACATATTATTAGTAGTAAATTGAGTGGTACCATAGAGATGTAATCCAGTTATTATTATGAGTGAATATAGAGTGGCAGTCTAAATGAGATTGTGGAGACAAATTGAAAATCAAATTCTGCAGGCAAATCAACGAATACTCAACTCTGATTCGCTAAGAAGTAATGGCTGACTTCTAATCACGAATGAAGCTCGCCTGCCTGCAGCTGCTTTGTTTCTGATTGTCCCCTCAATGAGAATGAGATCAGCACTCTTAGGGTATTCATTACATCTCTATGAGTACATAAAACAGATTTATAATCAGTCAATTGTGGCAAACCTAATCAGGTTACGTAATCAGATTAATCAGTAAGAAAATAGGTAGTAAGAGGAGTGAGTGGTTGGGGAAAATCGATAAGAGAATAAATGAATGGTTGAAGTTGATTGACAAATTGGTTTAAGGTTTAAGGCGTTTGATGAGTAAGGCTTCAATAATTCCAAGACATTGGGTATATTGGGCACGGCTGATAATGGTAAAATTATCATAGGGTGGAGATGGTCGTTGGTTGCATTTGATGATGTGTTTAGGGATTTTTGTAGTTTGATCTCTTCCACGGATCACAGTAATGTCTAAAAAGCGAGTTGGTCGTTGTTCTCGAGTTTCTTTGTGAATTTGAGGTTGGGATATAGGCGTTGTTGAAGGCATCAAAGAGTGATTCAATTTGGGAGTCATTATATTGTACTTGATAGTTTATTTTCGAAATATCCAAGAAAGATATTGGCTAAGGAAGGACCAAGGAGTTATCCTCATAGCCACTCCACTTTTCTATGTACCATTCAATTCACTACTAATATGTAAGATGTTTGTATCCTCCTGTCGAAATAGCACGAAATATATTGAGGTTAAAAAACATTTCTGGGTCTTATTTTTATTTTATTTACAAAATTTGTAAGCGGATAAAATTCAACTAAATAATTGTCTATAGTTGTCTAAATCATAAATAGTCTTTTTCACATCAACACTATATATAGTAGGTATATGCATATCTTTTTTACTGATCGTTCTATTGTAACCTTCGTATAGCAGGTGTTATATTGTCACTCCAATTCGCATGAATTTGTCAGTTCTAAATACATATTCTATACATACGTATACAATTTGTCTTTCTTATATTTGAATTTGTGAATGCATCGCTTATCGAGTGCTGCTAATCACAAGAAAATTGATCATCATCATTAATTAAATACAATAATCACCGCGCGTTAGACAAATATCCATCTGACGCATCCATCTCAGGCATATACATAAGTGGGACGACTAATATTACTTGCAATCTCTGTTGACACAGATGGGCCCCACAGAATAATCGATATGCTGTAAACATATTATTGTTGTTGGTGGTGTTACATGCATGCAATTGCTCACATATTATATACTGTATATAATAAGGGACGACCCATTATGCGAGAATGGAATTATCCGCCATTCTTTTACTTCAATCATTTGTTATAAATAAAAACCTGTCGCGCTTGTCAATATAATGGAGAAAATGAGGGAGGCCCTCAATATCTGTATTCTGGGATTCTGCCCAAAGAAAGATTACAGTATTATATAGTATATAGAGACGAGTGCCTACATTCATTTTACTGTATTGCTGTAGATATTAACTTCAAATAAAAATCAATGTGTTATAATTAATTAAATTAACTATATCGCTTTCAATGGTTAATAAAAGTAATTTAATTAGCTTTCATGCGATTGGCATCAGTATTATTGTACAATAATACATTCAACATTTTATATGAATTCAATGTACATAACATTAAAACAATATTTTCTTAAGGGAAATATTGAACGATCTAAACAATAATTTTTAGATCTTTCAACAGTTATATTTGGTGTCATGCTGATCTTGTTATAGGCTCATATTGATTCCATGAAGTTTTTCTAAATGGATCGTTTTAAAGAGACGAACCCTGTTTTCATAATCTTCTTGTACTGTAAATTATAATAATTATTAAGTGAATTGATATATATATTAACTTCATTCTAACTGATGATATCAGTAGAAAGGAATTTCTATCCTCGGTCAGTCTACGTTATATTTGGCAGAGTCATGATATACCAAAATTGATATGAATCTTCTGACAGCAATTATTGAAGCCAGATCTAATCATAAATTAGGGATTTAGCACATAACCTATCTATATATATACTGGAAAAGTTTTCGTAATTCACGCTCAATAGCTCTATCACTATCGAGATATGAGGAGAGAAATCGATCAAAAGCATTTTAATTTCATACATGTCATGTTTTAGACATCTCGCTTTTAATTGAATTTAATTGAAGTTTGATAGATTTTATGAGGAATTATCAGACGACAGATCTACTTTTAGAAATGTAGAATACAATAATACACAGATTATCTAAATAATGTTTAGTTTAATCTTGAGCATATACCCAGTAAATTTGATTCGAAAACATAATATCATGAGTTAGTACATAATATCATACTAATAATTACTTTATATCTTTGCTATTTTAGATTCTTTTTATTATGTGTAATTAACAAATAGTCCAAGATGGTGGTCCTATTGTACTTCTTGAATGTGTATATCGTTCATATTGTGGCGAGTATTGAGGCCGCATCGGTTGAGTTAGTGCCTGTCTCAATGCAAGCGATTCATGTCTCCGAATACAAGAATGAATATGAAAGCAGTTTCACAATTAAATCGTCGGAAAATGAATTCTTTTTCCATAATGAAATGAAGGAGAACCTTCTGCATTACGAATATGACCGGAATCAACTGGGCAGTCCCCAACACATCATCAGAAAGTTCTGTAAACATTTCAGTGCCCCTCCGGTAACGAATGCATTCCTGCTTGTTAGTGACGATGATATACAAAATTCAAAAAAGAATTGGGACAAAAGTCTACAATATTTCTTACACTTGGCCACCTCTTTGAATATACCTTGCTTTACTTGGGCACCCAATCGGATTGCTGAATTTAATGTAAGAAGCATTGTAAATAAATGGGAAAAGGAGATATTATCGGAATCATTACGAATAGATAGTATTATTATAAAAGGCGTTTACTATAGTCAAACCTATTGTAGGGATTGAATATTTCTCCATTTATTCGTTCAGTACAGAGAGGAGCTGTTGTTGATCCACTTGGAACCCAGCATGTACCACATGGCGCACGCATTTGTGGACTTTATGCATTCTTATGACTGGAATCTGGTCGCTATGCTCATAAGTAATCGAGTCTACACAAACAAAAATTTAATCAAAGTAATGCGCGATGTACAGAGAGAAAGAATGGTACCGGATCAACCAAATTACTTCGAGTAAATTTATCTAAATTATAATTAATAAAATTTTGATCAATACGTTAGAATAGTGTGACGTTACTATACTGGATCCAAGCATTCGTTGCTATAGTTACAGTCTATTTATATCTCAGCAGTGACTGAAAGAGAGCACTTTATTTGTTTGGAGATAGGGAATTCCTCATAGAGAGATTTTCATATCCTGAGAGCCAATCAAATGATCTATCCTGATATCACACTATTTCAGCGTAGAGCTTTGTGCTTCAAGGTCAAACGCTTTTATTTTATTAAATCACGTATTAAAACAATAATCTCAGAAGAACTCATAATTTATTTAATTGGTTTCTTATCTATACCTGGTGTCTTGTAATAAATAAATCGTGGCTTAAAACTATAGCGTTCATTTCTTTTTTATTAATTCTTACTTATCATAACAGATCCTGTAAACCAATAAATAATCTAATTAACTCTTCTTATACTTCAAAAGAAAGGAGATGAGATTTATGATCACTTAATCACTACGGTATACAATATTGATTCACTTAACGGATAATAATTAGCAATTGGTGGAGGCTTTTTCAAATGCTGCTCCTTTCTTCTCTGTTCAGTAAAAAATTTGCATAAAATGTAAAAATTATCTAAAACAAAAACCACTGTTTAAAGAAAAATATATCAATAATTTTGAGTTTTTTCAGATATAATTTTGACATTTTATGCAATACCATGTCTGATTTCAAACTCAAAATCAAATCAAATCAACTCTTAAGAACTTCATTCATTCTATTAAACTATATTTGGTTATATTTAACTATCTATATCTTCGATATTCGTGTGAAGGAAAATATATTTTCTCTCTCTTAAATGTTTCATTCAGATTTGAGATCACGCAGGTGCAATTTTTTGAAGGGGTTGAAACAACAGAAATCCAGGAATGTATGTCCCTTAAATCCCTCTGTATCACGAGTATACTCAAGGCTTTGACTCTTATCTACGATAGGGACGATCGAGTCATTCTGTTCCATGGATCTAAGTGAGAGAACGGCATTATCTAATACAGTTATATTCTTTAAAATTGTCTATACTGTGCATTTACTGTGCATAATATTTGTTGAGAGATTCAGTAGCCATGCTAGAAATATTCATAATAACTTTAATGCACTCAGTTATAGTAATTGTGTTCAAGACTCATTTGGTTGCTGTGAAAATTTAAGGATTTTAAAAAGATTAAAGTTGACCAAAGCCGATATGATCGGGATATCTGGGCTCGATTTCAGTTATCGATCACTGCAATCGATCGATATCTCACATGCAGAGAATTATTGGTTGATTATGATTGAATTATTTGGTTGCTAAGCGAATGACTAATCTTTGTTGAGTCGTCAGTGGTGTCAAAATCATATTGTTATTGTAGTCTGATTGAATTATTTGGTTGCTAAGCGAATGACTAATCTTTGTTGAGTCGTCAGTGGTGTCAAAATCATATTGTTATT
>JAYMFX010023342.1:0-15488 GCA_036784945.1 Monocelis spectator
GTATATCAATAGAAACAAAACTATAGCTCTCATCAATTAATGTCTCACCTCACGTCTGTCATATCTCGAACACGGCAGCTTATTCAGAAATTATGACCAATTCATTCGAAATGGATACTTTTGGGTCGACCAGTAAGTCCAAAGACCTACGTATATTATTTCAGTAGAGAAATATCATAAAATATGGATCTTCGGGGCTTTGAGATCATCATGTCTTAGGGCAGCTGAAAACAGCCCTACGAAAATAACAATTGACAATTATCGAACTTAGATTTCGAACATAATAATACCCATATGTTCGAAATTTATAATATTGATCTATTCTTTTTTACAAAATATGATTAAATGATAAGGTTGAATTCAAAAATTGCTTTTATTAGAAAAATATAAAAAACAATTAGATAAGATGCATAAAAATTTTAAAATTTATTGGATCAAAACAGTAAAATAAAAGTTCTAAATGATAATATGAATATTTTGGCAAAACATTATTGAAATTTCCATAGGAAATTTCTCATTTCTGGTTTTGTGTTACACATATTTGTAAATATTTTTCAATGTTTCAATGTTAAAACTTTACAAGAGTACAGATAATAATAATAATAAAAAAGTTGTTTTATTTAATATAAAACTAAAAGTGAAAACCAAAAGCACCCAGAGGTGATCTATAGTTGGAAAATGGTTAGTTTAGTAGACTGTCTTTAATGAAACATTCTGCTTAAAAATACACTTTTGAGATATTGGATAGTTGTAGGCGGTCTTGAGGAAGACATAAGGGATAAAATATTTTACTTGTGATGTTGGCGATGCGTTTTCTACATGCATTGACCATAAGAAGGAAGGTTTCCAATGAACTCGTAGGATTTTGACTGATTTCTGATATTTATACTGTGAAAATTTGGTTATTTTCTTTATGATGTTATGATGAGGAATAATCAAAGTTGAGTCGTCGGCGTTATACGAGGAAGATAAGAGAGAGTAAAAAACCCTTGAATGTGGTAGACCATACGATCGTTTGGACATATTGCTGTTTGTTTGTGAGGTTTGTTGCAAAATATTATTTTAACCATCGCTCCACCCCTAAAACGATTTGGGGGCTAAAATTGATTAAGATTAAAAGGTATTTACAGTAATGAATAATGGTGATACATCAAAGGATAATCTAAGATTTATTGAAGATCATACTGTATTTAATACGTAAGTAGTGTTTTAAAGTTCATTCTTTATAGATTTATTTACTTACATAGTAACAATCTAAAAACGTTTTCTCTGACACACAGTATATGCACAGCCATTATAGTAACTGCTATGCTATGATACTGCTCTCATATAATACTTACCTATAAGAGAACTGATGTTGACACGAGATAATATAAATCGTTCAATCTTCGATGTATTAATTGTCTTGGTCGATATATTATCTGCAATCCTCTGTGCATCACAAAGATTGATACATTTGTAATTTTCTTCACAACAAAATTACATTTGGAAGAAATTTGATATCTAATTTAATAGAATTTGGTAAGTACCTAAAGGTTTATATTTATATTTGAGCTTTTTAATAAAGAGCAAAACTTTTGTTAGACTTTATATTGTGCATTTTGTTTTATCTTAGAAATTATGATTATGATCACAATAATAATAATAATATTATTCAGGAAAAAACATTTAAAAGATCAATGGACAAGATTGAACCTATTGAATAACAGGCGTATACCTACATATTACTTATACATTTATAAATTATGATCTCTTATAAAATTCTACCACAAAAAATTACCATTCCCTATAGCCTTTTAAACACTATATTCGTATTGGATTGATATGGTATATGATACGATATGGTACCTGTCTCTTTTATACCAACGCCTTTCCAAAAGGACGACCTCAGAAATAAAATCAGCCATTTAGGTTAATCTATGTTTATCACTTTTGATCTGATCGAAAAGTTTGAGTTATTTTTGGAAATATTTCACCTTGAAATTAAATTTAACAGTCCCATTTTTGCATTCCCAGATTCTGTAAATGAGCACTTCCCTTGAGTTCGATTCTCGATTTCTTCATACTTCACTCGTCTCTTTTTCGGGGCTTCTTTTGGTATTCCATTTTCCTTCAATATTGAACAATAATCTTAATATATATGTGGTTTTAAGATCATATATACTTATTTCTCTCGAATTAAATTACAGTAATTATATTCTCCAATTCTAGAGTTCAGAAAAATTATTGCCATACAGTGCTGCGAATGTCAAAACATTTTCCATCCTGAAGAACAGAATTTTCACTTTTGTAGACGTAAGTACGTTCATAATAATAATGATAATAATAATAATAAGAGGACTTCATTTCCTGTAAAATAAGTCAAAAATTGAAAGTGCGCGAGGTTTAGAGGCACAGAATCTCACAGTTAACCAATTTTAGCTATAGCTAAAATTGGTTAACTGTGAGATTGATATCTGAATTGATATCGATGATATCTGAATTATTTATAAATAATTCAGATATCATCGAAGTGGAAGACGCCCATTTCAGAAACCAAACCATAACCTATTCGTGTTCATTCCATTATCTCATGAAGAAGGGAGCAGAGTTCTGTTCTGCTCAAATACAAATTTTGTGCAATATATTATTTTATTAGATATCTAAGCATCTAATTAAATAAAAGCCTCATTTCTAAGCCTCAATATAAATACAATAGTAAAAATCTCGCCTATTTTAAAAAATGTTTTTTATTTTTGTTAATTTTGTAAATATATACATACTATCAAAAGTCCTTTAATGTTTAGATACCGGAAGCACAATGGATGCTGTTCATGTAACTGAATCCCGATGTGGTAAAGTTCAAATTATTTTAATTTGATTATCATAGAACTAACTATGCATAGATATTTTAAGATTGCAGCTCAGTTGTTTTACTTACCGGAAATTAAGTCTTTGATATAATCAAAATGGTAAAGTTTTGTCAGGAAATACTTAAACTATATATGCACTAGGAAGGTGCAATTCTTTTTATTATGTAATAGCTCTTTGAAATGTATCAATTTATACCGAGATCTACCGTACATATAAAAGTTAGCACTATAAAATTGTGAACATTTTGATTAGAGCGCAATAAAAGGCAAGTTATATGACTTGAACAATATCATTTGAAGAAATTTTTCATTTTCAATTATCGTATTGTATTATTCTATTTTAGAATTAATTTCTCTCTACTCAATTAACGACGATGCATCTGATACTCCTCGAGGTACCTCATAAGTTTTGAAATATACTTTGAAATATACATACATACCACATTAATTGGAATGTTTCCACGACATTAACGACCACATCGATTATACTTAAACAATAATGATACTGTTTAGTGCGAAAAACCAAATTTGACGTAATCACTATACGTATAATCACTAACGTATAATCACTAACGTATAATTGTGAAACAATTTTGAATGAGAAGCAAACTTTTATTATTTTTATTTAGTCTCGCGGTCAATTTCAGTCATTTAAGAGACTTTGCTTTATATTTTAAAATCCCCAGAGCTTATATTTAATGATTTAGTCTGATTGTTAAGCTGTAACAGATCAAAGGCATATGTATATGAGACGTCGATATGTGCATATCTATGATTTAATATCGATCAACTGAATAAAATGTCTTGATAACTCGTAAAAACCCCATCATTAACCCATTATGCGTATTTTTATGGAAGCTGAAGTGAAAACTGAAAAACAGTGTTTTTCAGTTTTAAAATCTCTTCTCGGCCGCCATATATCCTGAAAACGACTTGCCAAGCATTTCAATTTTTGTTTTTAGATCATTCAGGTCATGCAACAACTATCGAAAGTGATGCTAGCAGTATGAATGGGAATCCTTCACCCTATTGCATCCCAATGAATTTACCCAGTGATACTCACAACAGAAGATGTGGTGGTATGCGGTATTGCTACTCCCTGCCCTGTTTGGTTGATAATACTGAATCTGTAACTCAACGGTTCACAAGAGGCTTCACAGTAAATCAAAATCTGCTTCCACAACCGGATACTCAAAATAATAATCCACCGGATAACTATGCTTTCAGCTTCTCGCCCATTAATATTGATGGTTCTGAAGATCCAGGTGAGACCTATCTTCCTGAATAGTCAAAGTTTTCTTTCAAGATAACAAATAAAAGGAATTTTTCTTACTTTTGCAATGCATCTAATAATTGGACTCAAATTTCCGACTGAAATCCCTAAAGTTTTCTAGTGAGAACCGAATGTTATCACAAAGGAGATATTCAATACAGGATCATCGTTGGAATATCTTCCTACAAAGTATCCCCATAGAAACATAGTATAAAATTTCTATACCCAACGGGAAATTATACCCCACGACAGTTATCTTATACCCGTGAAAAAAACTATGGAAAATGTTAAATATCCACACGCAAATATTCCGTGAGGGATAGAACATTCGACGCATATCTATATTTAGTTATTCATAGCAATATTACTCGGGATATGATTGGACACAGAACAGCCTTCCTAGTTGACTCTTCTTAAAATAAATGTAGGTTGGGTTTAACCGTTAAAAATCAAAAATTGTATTTGTATCCTAAAACAATTAAAACTGATGATAGTTTTAGCTATTGTATTTGCTGCCATCTTTACTCAGGCATAAGATAACTGTACTTCTTGGTATTTCTTTAACAGGAAATGAATGGCAATTGGGTGTTCTTCACAATGATGCATCTCCTGGTTGGGAGTATTCTGGTCCAGTGGAACAATGCCAACAGTTCTACTGCAATCGGTGGGAATTCAAAGCAAACGATCAGATTATCAACCCAGACAAATGGTGGCAAATGATTTCAAATTGTCGTTCTTCAGTGATTAAGAAGAATCCTTTCAAACCGAAAAGTCGAACAAATTTTCTTTTACCAGAAATCGAGAGCAGGCGACTCAGTCTATCAAATGAAATTGGTGGATGTATCGTAGTTTTTAGAATTTCTGCATTTAATAAAGAAAACTTTAAATTCTCCCTACTACCTTTACCTTATGAGCAAAACAATCCAACTACCGTAAAAATATTTTCAATCACAATCAAATTAGAAATCCAATCTCGGTGTTCTCAAAAAGTCAATTCTCTTAGCAACTCACTCAAGTGTAGAAATTCACACATCTTCAGTCATACGTTTACCATTGGACAACTTGGGGAAAATGCTTTTCCAGACACTTTTGTCATACCACTAGAAAATCTTGGACATTTAATGCCAAACATTGTTGTTTACTTGCATCCTCATTTAGACTAATCCATTTGAAGAATAATCACAAGAAACTTTATAATATACATATGCATAATATGTACTTTGCATAGATATCAGACGTCTTCAGAAAATCAGATTTCTATGGTACTTTGTTAAATTAGAGTAATATTTTTGAGTTTATTTTCAGATCATTTCTGAATTATTTTATCAGCATTTCATTAATTTCAAATTTTGCATGATATATAGGTATCGTATAGGTATATATATTTTTGTTTAATGCATTTGAATTAATATTCTTTGCTGTATTTCATAAATGCTTTCTCTTAATTACAAAATGTGCTTGTTAAAACATGTTGTATATGTATATATATTCAGCAATAAATGCTTTTTATAAAACTTTCACTTTATGAAAAAACAACAGCTTTGAAAACTTTAGCTGTTGATGATTTATAAAATGAGAAAACTTTTATGCTTTTTCAAATAATCAAATGATGCAGAATTAAACGATGTTATACTCATTTGCTCTTTTGTTTTGTGATTACGTAATTTGAGTCTTCGTTTCTGCGTCAGGTATATTTATTGGTGGAGTTATAGGGTCTTTGTTCTGGTGAGTAGGATCTAGTTTATGGAAGCGTTTTTCTATATTTATATCTTGTATACATAAATAATAATGCGTTTAATTTGATAATAATAAATCGATTCGAAATTATAGAAAATCAAAATGCTAGACATAATACATTCAATAAGTGATGCAAGCTGTCCAACAAAGGCTCCATTCGACAAACTTTTAACTTTACTTTTTCAAGTTTCTTATTCTCATTATCCGTTATTTTTATATGCTTAAGCGATGCCAAATTCGCATAAACAATTATTATCATGATGATTTATTCAAAATAGATCAATTCGAAAGATGTTTTGGAAGTTCCTTTTTCGGTTTAGTTATTATGTAAAAATTACTCGACTCTTCATTTGGGACTCATTATTTGTATTGGCCGATGGTTTACCATTTGAGCTGTCCATAGAAAAAGTCATACAAACTGGAGTTTTTTTTTCTAGCAAAAGGTACACTATGTCATAAATTACATTTCAATTTCTCATGCGATTATTCCAATATTACTGTCAATTTTGCGCACTGTTGGGATGGGTTAGAGCGTTGCATTAATTTCAAGTTAGACTTTAAAACTTGTCTGCTTGTCAAGTCATATGAATGAAATTATTTATATTGTATAGCAGTGAATCTTTTGAAGCCCAGCTGCCATATAATAGAAATACAGAGGAGTATTTCAAAACTTACCGCGAGGAATATCATATCATCCTTGTTAATTGAGTAGAGAGAGAGAGATTAATTCTAAAATAGAATACAATAATAATTTTCTTCAGATACACAAAAGTGTGTGATTTATTTTAATCACACAATCTATTTGATATGTTAACATATACAGTGACGTACTTTGGTTCTATGACCTTGGTCATTTTACTTCTCATCATTCCAGCATTTCTCATTTCTTTGACTACGGTAAATGAAATTGAAGTTACTGTTTTTAAATTTCCTAAATGTTGTTGTTAACGGCGGTAAATAACGTAAACAATAAATATTAAATTAATAAGAAATGTCTGGAACCTCATGGTTAGAATCATTAAAATCAACTAAGAAAACTTGCTTAGAACAAGATGGTTAGTGTGGTTTTCATTTTTATTAAACGTATATATGTCTCTCTCTCTGCATTATATTAACGCTTATTAAATATTTAAGTTTTATTCAAGTTAATTAAAAAATTCTCTAAGGTTTTTATTATAAAACGTTTTAAACCATATTAATTTCTCCTTCAAGTTCCAGCAATCAACATATCAAGAATTAGAACTCTTATGTTAAAGTACATGATGATTTCTGGAAGAAGTTCAGTAGCACAGAATTTCCCAGCACAGAAATCACATTTTTGAGATGTTTATAATATGGTATTTGGTCAAAACGGCAACAAGAAAGAATGGCGATAAGAAAGTTAAGTTGCGCTGTATATTAAATGATGTCATAGAAAATGCTTGTATTAGTTATGCATCATTTTTTTACTTTTTAACTAATACAATTTATCTAATGCCGGACTCTCCAAAGTATGTAAAAGCGTCTTATCATAAGGACCACATTTTGTGACCGCCCTTATCATGATAAGACACCTATGGTATATTACTATGCACATTGATATGTTACGTATTGATGAAATAAATTGATGAAATAACAATTAAATATTAAGAATTTATTTACAACAGAACTTTTTCATTAATGAAATAATACTCTTGTTGTGACTTGTCACCGTTTTGACTTGTCGCCATTATGACCACAATTCTATAATATTTATAAGTTCTTCATGCAATTTAAAGATTTAAGATTTGAATATTAATCACAAAGTTTAATACAAACTAACATTGTTATTATGCAGGATATGGTTTGCCAAAATAACTGATATATCTCAGTTACTCTAGATTTAAACAAGCTGATTGATGTTATGAACAAGACATTTACACTTTGTTAAAGCAACAATATTTATATCAAGACTATGAATACTATAATACATACAATATCAGATATATTACATTTAATATAGTTCAAAATATGTTGATAATGGTAAATAATTTATTTTTTAATAATATGATGATATGTTTAATAATTATTCTATATCAATCTAACATTTCATTGTTTTGTATATATTGATCAGTAAGTAGTATAGTTGAATTATGTTTTGACGGAATTAATTAGAGCAAAAGGGAAAATTAGCACACACACACAGTAAACTTTATCCAAAATTTGTAACAATACACTTTAGGGAAAATTAATAATTTGATAAAATTATGATGTGCTTGTCCAAGTAGATTTAAATTCTTGATCATTTATTTAAACATTGTTCCTGATTAGTATACCTGCTAGTATATAATGTATAATCCAATTACTATGATTAAATGTAAAAACTGATTAACAGTAGCAATTCAATATATTTATGAGTTATAATTTACAAAATTCACATGTTTTCTACTGTACTGTACCTAATGATGTTTTTATTACTAATTTTTCTTAGGCCAAAAGAAAATTCACTACTTATTTCCAGATGGAACTGAACTTGCAGAATCATATGATGCATCTTCTTATCTTCTTCTAGGTTTGTTAAAATTAATAATATAACATTGAAAACAATCATATCTTCTCTTTTTGCTCTTCATAGTCTGTGTTATTTTTAGAAAGAAAATGGAAAAGAAAAGGCCGTCTTGGGGGAGAAGGAAATTGGGACTTTGAGATTGGAGAAAGTTTAGTTAAATCTCCATTTGGGGATGGATTAATGGAATCTAGCTCTAATGTGAGTTAAGAATAGTGTGTATTTCAAATATATTTCATATTTACATATTTCAAATAGTGAATATTGTTTGTTATAATACATACTTTTACTTTTTTATCAAAATATCAAATTTTCCTCATTGATTAAATTTAATTCCTTCCCAACTACAAGTTTATTTTTCCAAAATGAATGGGAACCTTCTTTCTGATTAATTAATGAATATAGTAATTTGCTATTGTAGCCAATATGGGTTCGTAAAGATACTCGAGATAATTATCAGTGGCGAATCAGGAACCTGCCATATCCACTCAGCACATACTCTGTGACTGTGGATTCCGATAATCAGGAAATTGTAATCAGAACTTCCAACAAAAAGTAAGACAACAAGTAAATTCTATTTTTTCTTTCTATCATTTGTATTTGTATTTTCATTCTGATATTTCAGATATTTCAAACGGCTAGATCTTCCAGATTTAAAGAGATTAGGTATCAGTCTTGATGAAAAATTCTTATCGTTTTCCCATGCGAATAACACTTTAATAATAACGGTGAGTATAATGGTAAATATTCACTCATATTAGAACTGAAGTGTATAGTAGAAGTTGGAGGGCAGTGGTTTGACCATCTTATTCACTGTCAGGATTATCAAATTGAATTTTTTAATTTACATTTACCCTTGGTTTCTAAATTTCAGTATAACAAACCGGAATCTGCTCTAAAATTTGAGAAAGATATTCAGACTGAAGTGCGAAAAATCAAACCCATTACTGACAGTGAGGTTGATCAATGCAAACAAAGTTGAATCAAAATGTCCCTTAACTAATTATCACTCTCCGTCCTATAATAATAATCTGAATATGTTGTGCCAAGCCTTCATTGCTCATAGTATCATGTAATTTTGAATTTGTGTAAATAAACGTTAAAAGCAATTATTAAAGTGATTTTTCTTATAATTTTAATTTTTAGGTAATTTAAATGATTAGTAAAAGCGAACTTTTTTTCTACTTTATTTAATTCCATAGCTTTACTCGGCTTTGAATAACAATCAGTCGGGACCGTATTGGGATTTATTTCGGCCAGTCCAGCTTAGGCTTATTATGCCTGGCCAGAAGAAATTATTCCTTAAAAAAGCGCCTAATCTAATACATATATATATATAATACATTAAGTAGTGTGGCGCACAATATTATTTTTAAATAGAAGCGAACTATAAACACAGAAATTTATCAAATCCATATTTTTATAAAAATATTTATACATGTTTACAGGAAAAGAATTGATGACAGATTGTAATTTTAAATAGAACTATAAATCTTCGTCATCATCACTCTTTGATCTCGGCCTCCATTCCGATCTATAATATTGTTAAAAAATACTTGAATGCATCCCTCATCATCCTTCTCCGTCATCTCAGGAAAGAGCGGTAAAACAGAGTGAAAATAAACAACACATAGAAGCATGTAGATAATTGTCATTGACTTTGAAGACGGGCTCTTCTAAAAGAAAAATTACAGTACAGCTATACATGTAAATATTTACAACTCACTCTTTATGGAACGCTGCAAAGAATCATGAAACTTGTGCTTACTGCTACCAGACCAATTTGTCTCTGAATACCCTCTTTACTCTATGATCTGGACGACCTAACAATTCTCCATTATTCGCTTTACACAATCATTCAAGCTCTTTCCACCAATACGCTTCATCCATACTTCCTAAAATGATAGATTATATGATTTTATAAAATAATAAAGCTATGACATATACGCAAAGTATGTGTTACGTTAAAAAAACATTGATATAAAAGGTTTCACAAAGTTGTTTAACATACAAAGATATCTTCGCAAGATCTCTATATAGAAGATTCATAGTTATAGTGCCTGACAGAGTCAGCACAGAAAATCTGGAAAAGGGCATATTATATGGCACTGGAAGCATTTCCATTTGATCTTTGTTGGGGTATCTCTGGTAAAGGGCATATTATATGGCACTGGAAGCATTTCCATTTGATCTTTGTTGGGGTATCTTGTCTACATGAAATGATACCCGATCACGATACCACAGTTCGGGTATGTATGTATTATTTTTATTGTCATTGATTAAATTCATATTTTCTTTGTGAGTTTAGCTTTAAAGGTCGCATACGTCCCGTCACTATAGATACAACATTATAAGATAAATAAAAAACTCAATCATATATAATATTCCATTCTATATCGAATACATTTTAGCAAATTCAGAACCAATAGAAAAAAATTATTCAAGAATAGCTTTCCTTTTCCTTTCCAAGAATATTCTTTATAATTTGATTGGCTCTAAATTACCTACATATAACTTGATAACGCAACAATCATTTAGAAATTTAGTTATTTTAATCATGAATTCTGCGAATAATTTGTCTGAATATGAAAACTGGCCTTACCTCGATTCGCCATGGGATCTTCTGAAGGATTGTCGTGCAATCCCACAAACGCAACAGTCTCGATTACATTGCACTTTCTCTTCTATTTTGGGTGTGTTGACTGCTTACATTATCCCGGTAGTATCCCTATTTGGAGTCGTGAGTAATTTAATGAATATCTGGATATTTTCTGTGAAAATAAGACCAATGACTCGACAGACCGTTTATTTCGCATTTCTATCATTTTCAGATCTGCTAAATTTAATAGTCTTAAGCTGGTTATGGCTATTTCCGGCCAAGGGTTTGCCCTACTCCAGCAATGGTGACGTCTATTTCTTTTCACTTTATCAGAGTAGTTCTTGGTGTAGTTGGCATCGCTACCTCATCACTCTATCCAGTTGCATGAGTTCTTCATTTGTGGCCCTGTCTGCCGTGGATAGAGTGTTGGCGCTAGTTTTTGTTCTACAATTTCGATTATATAAGTCACGCGTAGGTCTTTGGGTGTCAATTGTTTTGACTGTGGTCTGCGTCCTGATCACTTTACCATATTTGATTTTGATCGGCAACTTCGAACTCAGCAGTGGTCGAATTGCATGTGGCCTAGTTAAAGATAGCATCACGATGCAGCTATTCTATCAGCTTTATTGTAATCCGGGTCTATTGCAGATGACCATTTTATTAATCAGCAATGTAATTCTACTGTTGAAACTGGTGCACATTAAAAAGAAGAGAGATTCCACCATATCGTCGAAAGAAATTTCCGTTTCGGTTACAATTTTGATTGTTTCGTTTTTATATTGCATCGTAGCGTTTCCCATTTCAATTTTGTCATTCATAGCTTTTTTGATGGAAAGATTTTCAAACGAAAACAATTCGCTTCGTTTTTATTACAACGTAATAGACATACTGTGGCAGCTCTATTTCATACAGGAGAGCATCAACTGGTTTCTCTATGTTACACGAATGTCCAGCTTTCGACGAGTAGTTCAGAACAAATGCAAGACTAAAGAAAATCGGTCGAGAACATTGTGATTCCATACAAAATTTACCCTTCTAGAATTTTAAACGTAAATATGGTACAATATAATGTTTTCATGTAATTATCGTAAATTGAAATTTGCTTGTCCCATGATTAAATCATTTCTAAATAGTTAAACAAACATACTTTGAATTATCTATGATCGAACATATTACTCTATAATTCTATTTATATATGTACATATTTAAAAACATTTTGGTTCCTCCAGATTAACTTCAACTTTGTTTACAACCAAATGGGTCTCAATGTGATAAGCTGGGTGATACTTTCCATGACAAAAATGTCAGATTGTAAACAGAAGTGGAAACTCGATCTCTTTAATTGAATCATTTTCATTAAAGAAAATGGCGCATAACTCTTTTGATATTATTGAGTGAAATTGTTTGCTCAAAATGTTCAACTATTCTTGACTTCTATTGCTAATATGGTTTAGTCTATGATTGCATAGCATCATCTGTATATCGTTTACTTGTATATTTGCTGAGGATTTTGTTTGATTATGTCGTTTGATATTTGATCTGCTTGAATCTTCTATAATCTTATTGTGCACTTTTTAATGAGATTAAAGAACTTTTTTATTATGTAGACTGTCTGATAAGGCATTTTCTCGCCATTATCAAATTTGTATATTATATGTATAAACAGGCTATGTTAATCTGTGATTATCATTAACATGGACCAATGACTTCTTAAAGATAGAGTCATACAGTAAATTTATTATTTATTATAGGAGATTGTTTATTTTGACTCCTTATATTATATGTAGAAAGAAATGTGTTGCAGTTAAATTTACTTGGCATTTACTTTGTATTCGATGACATAAAATTGACTGAGGATCTTCTCTATACTTTATAAAATCGCCAGCGGAACCGAAAACGCACGAGAGACAGTAACTTCAGTTAACCTGACTTAATTTTGTAGTGAGAGAGAGTTGATATTCCGAACAGAGATACTTTGCGAAATATAAAATGGCCTAATATAAAATTCAGATTGATTCGATATCATTTTCCTATCAAAATCGATAAGAGTAGACCCCATTATTATCTGCGTTCGAAATTTCAACTCTGTCTCTCTCAAAATTAAGCCAGGGTAACCCGAGGCGGAATCTGGAACTATAATAACATGCAGCAATCAAATTCTCTATCTAAAACTTATACCTATCCAAGATGGCGCCTAAAAAATCAAATATGCCTAAATATGTGCATTTTAACTTTGGAGAATCTTTTTCTTCATTTTTCTTAAATCCTTTGCCGTATATGTAGTTACACATTCTATGTATTTAAATTTAAGAATTAAAAAGACAAAAATTAGACATAAATTGATTATTATATAATGATAAAAAAATAGAATTTAATAATCGCATTTTATAGATTAAAATCTAAAATATTTGGATATAATGCATAATAACTGTTAAGTATGATTACGAAACAGCTTTTTACAAATTTGTATCTAACACTAATAAAAACAATTAGCTATTATATGAGTTATTATTTGGTGTACGATAGTCATAAGCTAGCCTGTTCTACCTCTCCCTGCGATCCAATCTTTCCGTCGGTTAATCGTTCTGTTGTATCGAATGGGTCTTCATACGAGTCTGGTAGATGAATACCAATGACTAATTCATACGCCATCGCTCCTAGACAGGCACCAACGAAAGGTCCCACTATCGGCACCCAAAAATAGTAATTACCACCCGTGAAAGCGCTCGAACCCCAGCCACAAAGTGACAGCATAATTCTGGGTCCCAGATCTCTTGCTGGATTGAGAGCCGCGCCGGCATTCAATGCAAAGCAACCAACTATGGTGACCACCATAAGACCAATAGCAATAGGATGTGACCAGTCTGGTAGTGGATAAGATCTGGAGTCAATAATGGCATATGCTCCACCACATAACAGGGCGGTACCAAATACTTGATCCCAAAAGCAAGTGAGAAGACTAGCGTGAGGGTTGGTTACAAAAATGTTCCCCGTTGTTTCCACGCGCAGTGTGTAGTTGTCAAACGTATCCGCGTAATCGTGAATTTTTTCCATATAAGTTATGAAGACCAACAATGAGCCAGCAAAGGCACCCAATAATTGGGCCAACCAGAAAAAGGGAACTCTTTGCCATCGAAGTTTACCAGTTAAAGCGAACGCGAGGGTAACAGCTGGATTGATGATTCCCTTGCCACTCTTGCCAGAATAATAAACACCCATCATGACCGCGAAACCCCAACCAACACTAACAGAGATAAACGTACCATGATCATATCGACCAAAGTCTCCGAGAGTAACTTGAGCCAAGACTCCAGCCCCGAAAATGAGCATAATTGCCGTTCCCACAAACTCGCCAATGCATTCTTTAATCAATGGATTTCGAATTCGAATTTTCTTTGCCAACCGTTTTTGAAATTTGAAAGCCATGCTTATTACCAACCAAAACAACAACCTAACAGTTTATCTTTGTTTTAAAACTATTGTAAATCCTTTAGACATCATAATTATATAAAATCTCTAACAATGCTAAAGACTGACATTCAGAATGACCAATCAAATCAATGTAAATAAATTAGTTAACCATATATAATAAGTTCTGAAGTTTCGATATTGTAAACAATAAGAATGAAGTAGATTAACAATTACATTTATCAGATACTCATACGCTTAGAATACATCATCAAAACGTATAGGGGTAACTCAACCAATTAATATTGGAATACAAATAGAGTTAAAATCCAGAAAATTTCCGTTTCAGTTTACTCCGTCTATTGTATATGCCGAAACCGGAAAAGAACTTAAACTGGTCAGGTTTTGAATCCCCAAATCACCATAAATCGAAATATCATTTTTCATTTAAATCATCATTCGTTTTTATATCGAATGTTCCGGAAAGAAAATGTACGATGTACCAAGGAGGTTTTGCGCTCCATAACAACGTCAGTGAGACTTATGGAGTAACTGTAGGCACAGATAATGTACTTTTTATTGATCTTGCCAATCGCACCAACGTTTTCCTTTGATGAAGCTATGCGTTGATAATTCTCTTTCTCTATCAATGCAGTCCCATGCATAAAGTAATTTATTGAAATTCAAAGGCCACATCTTTTTAGGGAAGGTTTCAGACACATTCATCCTTGGTTTAGGTGGGTTGCGTGGGAGGAACCAGAGTCCGGTCACACAAATATGGTCTTCGCTGGGCCACACAATCATTCTAGGGCTTTACAACACTGTGATGTAGTCTGTAGCTCTGATCCTTAGCACTCATTGCTATAGCAATCTCTAGAACCATTAACAATGTTGAGAACTTGGATTCATCACTCTGGTTCGTCCTTTGTAGTTGGTTAACTGCAGAAAACATCTATCGTTCCTTCTATTATTCACTTAATGATACTGATCAAAGTTTAGAACAAATCTGTTCATGAACTGTCCTCTTCTTCTCATAAGACATTGAATCAAATCTCCTCAAATGTCCCCAAATGTCCTCATACGCCAGATAGTATC
>JAYMFX010023453.1:0-14962 GCA_036784945.1 Monocelis spectator
TGCCTATATGCTCTGAGGCGGTATAGTGTATAGTATAGTGGATTAGTGATCAGGAGTTCTGATCACACAGCAGACAGGTACCATAATATACTGCACCTGTTGAGATCATCATTATTCGAGTCAAGCTGGCCTACTAGCACGGAGTTAGTAGAATGAAACCAAAAATAGGCTTTCTATATTTTCTAGAGAAAAATAAGATTTTCTTTCGAGATGAGAGTATCGATATTAGTATATACAGATGTAGGTCTCGAATGTATACACTGAAAAATTCAGAGTGAAACCTCTGTGTGAAACTATATTATTACTCTATGGAATTAATCTTTAGTGGCGAGTGAGATTGTGATTGCGTAATGATGTGATGGTAGAGACAATGAGAGTTGTTAAGCTGAAAATGATGCAATAAAATTGAGAGATAATAAACAGGTAAACAGGCTGACATAAAATCAATCAATCAATAAAACAGTAAAATCAGTTAAAATTAATAAATTGGTAAAATAAAAAGGTATTAAAGTCTGTGATTTTTTGTGAATTAGGATGCCTTCTTTGAATCGGAGTGAGGTTCTGTGATGGCTGGATGCGGGGATTTTGATGATGAAGTTTCTTTGGCATGTTTGTTTGTGATTGAAGATTGCGCTTTTAAAGTCTGTGTAGTGCTCTTTCAGTCTTTCGGTCTTTGAAATTTTTACTACGTATAATAAACTTTCGGCATTGCGCTAAGAATAACTTCCTGTTTTATTTTAACTATAAAACCTCTCTCAAAGTGTTATTTATCATCGCCTAATGATATGCATTCTGTTATAGGTTGGTAGTAGAAGGGTGGTTCAAGTGGCTGGCCTCTTGATGATAATCATGGGTTTGTTCACAAAAGCGTCGGCCATCTTTATTGCTATTCCCTTACCAATTGTAGGAGGTCTGTTTCTGACTATGTTTGGTGAGAGTGATATTATGTATTTGTTTGTTATTCTGTACATTATATCTAAGATATGAGATATGTATGATCTGATCATTCCATTGTATTATATAGACTATGTATACGTATATACATAGTTTCATATAAGATGTATCATATTCATGTATCTTATATGAAACATGTCCTAAAAATAACATGTATAGATATCTTCGAAACAATTATTTTCGAAGATAAATACGCAGTAATATTAATTGATTTTATTCAAATTGAAGGCATGTTGACTGGTATTGGAATGTCGAACATACGTCTGGCTAATTTGGCTCTCACTCGGAACATGTTCATCTTCGGATTTTCCATATTCTGTGGCCTAGCTATCCCTGATTGGGTATCGAAAAATCAATATAAAATTGATCTGAGTACGTCATAATATGATCCCACTTATCTATATGAAGAATTAACCCCCTATTTTTCTATGGTTTCAACTACGATTCTGATATAATTATCTGTTATTGATTATCTAATACAAAACACTCAATTATTGATTATAGATTTGGTAGCACTAAAATATTGATTGCTTATTAATGCTGTCATATCTCTTTTTTGCGTTATATTTCGTGATTAAAATTGTTTTAGGATTTGATCTTTTGACTGAAACAGTTGTGACTCTGCTAGAGACTCAAATGTTTGTTGGTGGAATTATTGCATTCGTATTTGACAACACCATGCCAGGTAAGTGATTAAAATGCAGAATTGCAATTTGCAAAATTTCATATATTTCTTTAAAAATAACCAATTATTTTGTATTACTAATAGTAGTTAGTATAGTAACGGATTATAATTATTAAAATTTCAAAACCCATTTATTTCAGGAAGCTTAAAAGATCGAGGAATTCTTGCTTGGCGAAATAAATCCGACGATGAAGATGGGAATTTTGATGAAAGAAAACGGCATATTCTAAAAACTTATAATTTCTTTTTGTACGATAAATTGTTCGGAAAAGTGTCGTGGATGTCGTATTTACCGATTTGTCCCAAACATTCCAAGCCACATATAATAGAGGAGGATAATATCATATGATAATTCGGAAAGTTAATAAATAAACTTAATTCTAGATATTTATTTGAATTTAGAAATGTATGCATTGGTAATATATTTTCAAAATAATCTCAGCTAGACCGTTTATGCGCCAATTTATCCTTTATTTGAACTATGAGTGTTATATTTAGATCATATATTTATGTAGTGATAATTTTCTGTTTTCCTTCCTTGTTATGTTATGTTATCATATTATACCTACATACATATACACTCTTGTCAGGTGTAATATTCAGAGCATCAATAAAGTAGGTCAGATGTTTAGGTAAAAAAAATTGTTATTTTTGATAGACTGTAGGTTGGTACTCTATGTATCGGTATTAAATGTATCATTATATTCATGCAAATTATGCAAGAAAGAAATTTACAGAGGGATTTCGACGATCCAGAAAGCGCGCTGCTTACTATAAAATAGAAAGCGACAACAAAAAGGAATGACGTAACCTTTTTGAATACACAATTAACAATATGAGACTGCTATAGTAAAAAAGCATTTATTTAATAATAAAATTTTTTTTCATGTAAAAAATATATAAAAACAAAATTTTAAATTAAAGTCACAGCCATATATATCCCTATATTGGTAATCATTTTCTTTCAACGAAGCAATATTCCACATTATGTTACTATAATGAAATTTATTAAAAGTAAAAGTTGAGTAATAGCTGTTGTCTTCAACCAATGACTGTATCGCTTCCTTGATTGAGTTTATGGTCTAATCGATAATAAGAAAATATTATAAATATTTGTACAAATATGCAACAATTTTACAATCGTATGTTCGAAACTTTTTGAAATGATATGATATCATATAATATGATGATGCAATAAAATAATGCAAACTATAACATTAGAAAATTAGGATGCTTAGAATATAATAAACTTCATAAATTTGATATGCAGCTATACATAAAACATCATTAAAAAAGTATAAATAAGTAATTAAAATAAAATATTCTATCAATTTGACAGTGAAACTTAAAATATAGTGGAATAGAAAACAAAGGAATTGGTACAAGTTATCATGTTTTGAAGGCATATTTTTGAATTGATATGTTAAAATCAATGACTGATGCAAACTAGAATTCGGAAGAATATGGAGCTGTATAATGACAGAACTTAGAATTCGGAAGTTTTCGGTGTCCGTACGTTAGAAGTGTTGGTAACTGATGCTTCATAGAGATATTGGGGCTTACTCTTCACATTTTGAATATCCAATATTTCTTTATACTCCGTCAGTTCTCGAGTGAGCTTCAATTTGCTGTAATAACCAGCTATAGTGATCATAAGGAGACCCTGAAATGAAAACAATCCCATTAACCCCTTGAGTATACGCTATATTATAGCAGTAACGTCATTACTGTATCCAAGCATTCGTTGCTATAGTTACAGACTAATTATATTCAGCTGTGACTGAAAGAAAGCGTCTTGTTGGTGGTTTAAAGATAGGGAATTCCTAATCGAGACATTATTCCCATTCTTAAGTTCCGCGAGCCAATCAAATATAGTCCTATAACCTCACAGATCAATAGAATCTATTTATAGACTGATGAATCCCGCGTTAGAAAGAGAATTTGTAGATTGTTAAAAGATTATAAACATATTACGTAACAATGACTACACAGTTTATAGAACTTTTCTTATATATAAGTTATTTAGTTATAGACAAACCGCTAAAATCTAGAATATTGATAATTAATAAATTTATTTATTTATTGCTGACTATAGTAGGAAGACATAAACTTACAAATCCCAAATAAACAACGATAGAGGTGCCCAGTGTAGCTGAATACAAAGGAGAAATGTCAGAAACCTGAAATTATTAGATAAAACAAATATTTGCATATCATTTCATTGAACTCAACATATTTCGTATATTTTGTTTTATTATTATTTAAAAATGAAAGGAGAGAAGTTGAAAATAGGAGAAAAATAAAAAAAAACACCTGAACTAAAAAGGTTCCTATGTGTCAAGACAATATCATCCCATGGTGAGGACACAAACCGAACAACAGAAATGGAAAGGTTTATGGAAAATGAGAAGTTCAATAAGTTCAATATGGCAATAAGAAGTTCTAGAAGAATAATGAAAGCCCTTATCCATAGATATTAGACGTTTGTTTAGTGTCTCAGACAGAAAAGAAATCAAATTTCGTTGGCTCTAACACTCCGAACAAAAACTAAATATAAGAAGATCTGTAGCTATTTTTGATAACAAAATCCCATAGAGATGTAATCCAGTAGTTATTATGTGAATATAGAGTGGCAAACAGAATGAGATTGTGGAGACAAATTGAAAATCAAATTCTGCAGACAAATCATCAACGAATACTCAACTGTGATTCGCTAAGAAGTAATGCCTGACTTCTAATCACGAATGAAACTCGCGATTCAACTCGCCTGCCTGCAGCTGCCATGTTTCTAATTGTCCCCACACTGAGAATCAGATCAGCACTCTATAGATCACCCTGTATTCATTAAATCTCTAAGCAAAATCCATAATCCAGCTCCATATTTTTATTTAAACGCATAAAAACTTGACAGAAATTAACGTAATCTGTAAAAACAAGATGTTACGTGTTCAACTCATTCTTAACCATTTATAATTTGGCGTGAGAACCCAGTATAATTTATTTAATACCTAAATACATTACAACATGTAGTTCGCAATTTAATGGTCATATAATGTTTATTCTAATGAAATATTTTCCCCTACCTGGTCACACATTTGAATGAAATCAGACACATTCGTGATGGTTTCTCGATAATTCATTTTCTGCACGTCATATAAATATGGCTTCATGTATATACCTGTAAGAAATATGATAAGTATCATAATAATAATAATTCTTATAAGTTTAAACTTGCAAAGCCAATACTGTGTATTCTCCCCTTACCATAGTATGTAAGATTGAAAGTGTAGTGAAAAGTCTGTGGACTAGGTGAATCAAGACCACCTCGCCAATAATTTAGCTCATACTGACAAACTAAACCAAGAATGAAACAGGCCAGGACTGGAATTACCAGGGAGGAAGCCATTCCCAACCAGAAGATATTCAAAAAATAGGTCCACCCAACAAACTGAAATACAGAAGATATTTGCATAAATTAAATGACTGTGGTAGATTGAATCATGAACAATGAAATTTGAATTTTTTAGTATATTTGTTTTATTAAAATTAACTTTAAAATTATTGTATGTAAGATAGATAGGTAGGTATAGCAGCGACGACGCTGTATCACAGTCTCCTATCTTCTCTATAGTAAAATCAGTCGCGAAGACGATACCTGCTTCGACGACAACTTTTTTTTAATAATATTAAATTTGTGCTTACCAAAGCTCCAGTCGTTTTACCTCCTAATATACCATAGTCACCTCTGTAGATACCATCTTTAGTAGCACCAGTAGCCAGAATAGCAAAATATAAGACAATTGATGCAAATAGTATTGCAATGCAAGCTAAACAGATTCCAGCAATACGAATGTAAATTAATCTAAAAGATACAAAAACAATTCCCTTTAAAGAAAAAAGAAAAAAGAAAAGTTTCAAGCAAATTTGTTCTGTTTCCCATAATGAAATGCCAGAAAAAGAGTTTAAGCAAATTCATACATAAAGAAAGAAAATTGTATGAAAATTGTATGACTATAATTATAGGTTAGAAATACTTACTCCTCTACTGGAAAGAAATGCACCCTAAAGAATGTGTCGGTCACATTAACAGCATGGAAGAAACAACCACACATTATACCACTGCCTATTACAATCATGATAAAACCAATAATAGTCAGTGGAGGCAGTTTTCTAGAGCAAGTAGAGGCTAAAAAGCAAAATATTATAGTATGTAATAATGTTTATTATGATTAAAATGAAACCTTCCTATAATACCTTAACCTACTAAAATGCTTAAAATTAAAGGTATAATTAAGAAAAAATTATTAGATAAGGGTCATTACATGTAGGTTTTAGATTTAAATTTATTTTAATATTCTAGCAGTCAGCATAAGCCAATATTTGTATAAGTATTCATATATTGAGCTTATGGAATTATGATAAACTTGAACTTGAATCAAACTTCAATTATTTTCATGCTATTTAATTATATATGATAAGCTAAAATTATTTGGTAGTGGTTTAGAAAGTCTTGATAAATCATATACATATTTTTAATTTATACTGATAACTAATAGAAAATTTGATATGGTTATGTGATTATTAAATAGATTGTCTGATTTAAAATTATTGTTCAGCTTTCAATATTAGCTTTCATGTATTGAAATAAATTGTTACAGAAATCTTTGAATTATCAGAAATAAAATAATCTGACATTCTATTAGCAAATCACTTTGAGCTAGAAATATTGGCAGATATTAAAATATAAAATAAATATTAACTGAAACTACCAGATGATTCAAATTTATTGTGTACTTCAAGTAAATATAATAACAAATATTTTAGTTAAAAATTATTGAAAAAAACTACCAAATAATTTTAGAATAGATGCTATGAAATCAGAAATACCTTTTAAATTACCAAAGCAATCCATTGTAGATAAAATTGTGAATTTTTAAAAACAATTTGACAATATGTATATAAAAAGCATAGTACAACTGCCTAAATCAAAATACTTGGCATTCTGCTGTTACAAGTTGATAAGGAACATTCAGGAAGATACCTTATATTTCTATCAAATAAGTAAAATGAAAGTATTTACCCATTATAAAAATTGTAAATTTTGGCAAAACATTCGATAATAAGAGATGGGACAAAATGGGACAGTTCTAGTTAACAGTTTCTGAGTTTTTTATTTACTGTTGTTTTTATTTACTGAATGTTTTTTATTCAATTTATACGAATGAAATCCTCTAAAGAGTAAAACAAATAACAAACTTTCTAATAAAAATATTAAGTTTAAAATTAATTGTTATATTCGCTTTTTTATCTGAAATAAAGCGTGAATACATGTACAATAATTAATTCAGAAAGTTCAGACTAATCATTTGTATTAACATAAAAGCATGTAAAAATAATTAATAAATAAATATTATTTGTAATTATATTTAATTTGTTATTTCATACCAAACAATAATAGATATAAATTTCGATACTTTTTAAGATTGCGGAATACAGATCTAATTCTGAAATATTAATTGATTAGAGTTATTCATACTCACTTAAATGGTTTAGTCCTATAATGTAAGCATTATTTTTAATATTTTTTATGTACTACACTAATTCGTCTGTGCTACATTAGATGTATCTTATATATTTTTCTATATATACATTAAGGAAAATTATTGATGGGTGACTTTGAATTGTATTGTGAATTTTTGAGTATAATATAATTCTACTTGTTGTTATTATATTTAACAAATGGCATTCTTTGGTATTGCTGTTAAAAAACAAATAACTAACTTATCTGATATTTTCATGACAGGCAATTTTAAAAAATAGAATTTTAAAGTTTCTCCAACATTTCTATTAAACAGACTGGTATAGGATAGGATATATAAGAAAAATTTTCAAAATTATTTTTCTTATTGATTGCCTCAGCTGCTATATAGACATACAATATTTATTTGTATGTCTATTTACATTCTTCGACACCTATTACATTTTAAATTAAGCTTAAGCTTGGTAATTTATTCAGTATTTTATTCTGCAAAAAATTGAATATATCTATGATATAGTTATACATTTGAATATAGAATTATTTTAGTTTTTTCCCATTTAGGACCAATAATTTATGGAGCTTGAACTCAGTAAATATTTTATATTCAATGAATCAAATATTAATTATTTGTTTCAAAGCCCCAAGATTCATTGAATGTAAAATATTTAAACTTAGTTCAATCATTTCAATTATTTCACCATGATATATTTTCAACATGAAGAAGTATAGTAGATTATTAAAATAAATTATTTAAATTAATACCATAGTACAATTTATATCTATCTTTAATGGAAGACATGAAGAATATTCAATTTGTTTATATTTTGCACTCCATTTAATTCAACATTTGCTTAAGCATACAGGGTGTCTACTGACCCTGGAAATCCTGGAAATAACCTGGAAATAACCTGGAATTGTATAATTAATATCATTAAAAAAAGATTTATGTGCATTTTAAATGTTTGAGTTGTTGCTATTCAATGTTTGCACAATAGTTATCATAGTGCTCATGGTCAGGGAAAGTAAGGAATTTGTTATGGTCTGGAAATTCAGGGAAAGTCAGGGAACATTTGTAAACCTGAGTTGTTATATGTATATTGTTATTAAATAAAATAAAGGTGGAGTTGGAATAGCTATAAGGGGTGGTTGGAGGCTATTAAAAAAATATAATGTTTAATATTTTGTTTAAAAATCTCCTGGAATTCCTCTAACATTTCTCATGGAAATCCTTGAAATCTCCTGGAATTTGAAATTGTCAATGCTGTAGACACCCTGGCATACAAATTCTTCAATAAAACAGAGTGTCTGTCTGATTATCCAATGATAAATTGACTATTTTTTAAATAGTTTAAACTCTGAGTACCATAATGTTTCAGATACCATTCATTTCAACATGATTTACAAATAGACTTAATATCAGTAAATAAATCATCATAACAATGCATGAAATCTTTCTAGGAAACCTTCACATAAACCCATAATTATTTCTTGTGTAACACTTTCACAAGTAAAACATAATTAACATTAAGTTAGACAAACCAAATAACATTTTTGCTTTCACTTTGACAGGATGATATTGATGAATTCACTCATTTAAAGTGCATCAACTTGTATGCACCAATATCTATGTCATTTGATACCCAATTATTGATTAAATAAAAAACAATATTTATTTGTATCACATTCCCCATATAACTGTAGCCTGTTTCACAATATGATAAGTATCTAATGGATAAATAGTAAAACTGAGGACTATGTGAGTCCTAGAGTAAATTAAAATTGGTAAATGGATAAATACAACTAAATAGCAAGTATTATAAGCAGCACATTTTAATGTATTAAAAACGTTCCACAATTCAAGTAGCAAATAGTGAAATAATCAAAAGATTAACATTCTCATGTGGAAAATGACTTTAGATTTCTATAGATGGTTTCACTTTGGATTTCTATTGATAGTTTGACTGTGGATTTCTATTGATTGCTTGACTGTAGATTTCTATTGATAATTTGACTGTATTTATATTGATGGATTTCTATGGAATGTTTGAGTGTGGATTTATTTTGATAATTTCGTTATAGATCTAGATTTACTATTTATGTTAATTGCGCAATTGTACAATTAGTCTATCAAGTGTTATGAATACTATAAAACTCGTTATAGTTTTTTATGAATATTACTGGAAGTAACATTCATTCATATTCTGAGCTAAGGTTTAAAAATAGCTCTTTTAATGGAAAGCACCATTTTTTGATAGCTACAAGTAGTAAAACGAAATCATATATTGTGAAACAGAGCACTGATAGACAAGTTTGTTGTACCTGTTATTTATTCGAATTGCCTAAATAATATATTTAGAATACGTCTGTGTGATTATCTTACTTCAATTTATCTGATAATGTATATTGTTAACATATACATATATTTAATTGTCAGTTTAAATGTAAAATAATCCTGATCCGCATTACTTACAAGAATGAGTCATTAAAATGTCTTAAACTCGTATTATATGAACATTATAGATATCATAATGTTTTACCTATAGTAAGTAAGCTCAATGGGAGATTTACAGAATTGATACGTTAAGTATAGGTATAAGCCTGAAGGACGAGGGTAGAAGAAGAAGGAGAGGGAGGGGGGTATTAAGCAACAACTCTTATTGAAGTAATAAATATAGTGTTGGATTTAGAATTGATTTCTAAAAGTGACTATTTCTACTGTTTATAAGTGCGAGAATTCTTAATCTAAACATGACTGACTGATTGGAAATGCATTCACCCTATGGCTTTAGAAATGAGTAAACTTATTGATTGTGCAGTCATGCTAACCATCTGTTCAACTCGCAGGATCGCATTTACATTTAATCAGTATGTCACAGATTTTTCATATCTCTATCTTAATATTATAAACTCTTCAATAATATCCTCATTTTTATTATTTTGTCAAATGGCTTTCAAACAAAAATATAATCTTCTGGTGATGAGCTCCATCTGTTGTATACAGAACTGTTTTACACTCTTATGCGTAGGTATGCATGAATTTGTCTTCTCACGATAATTAAATCTTAAAAAATTTGATCTATATGTTAGTTATTGATATGTAAAATGTGATGTATTAGCTGTTATTATTGGAATTATTTGATGATTGAATATTGTAAAGGAATGTTCAAATTGAAATTGAAATCACTCCAAATTATAACTCATTGATAAAAGAAATTTACTCTCGACTATTTGGTGTTGTGTTTTCCAGCACTCAGATGGGCAAAACAAGCTGGGTATTCATTGATCATATATACGCTTGCCGATATGTCCATCACCTTTCTCAAGATTCTTTCTGATTCTAACGGTTTGATAAACCTTCTGGATAAGTCCTACTGAGATGTCTATTTGTAGAGCTTCGGCCCATTTCTTTAACTTCTTTGGTGTTGTTCAGAGTGTTAGCTGACTATGACGGGCTTTAGCTGACTTCAGTTTCCAGCTCTTTTTAATTTCTCTCGCCAGTAACATTCTTCTCGTCCTTTTTGAGTTTTGACAATTGGATTTTTTGATACTGATTGTTATTTAATAAATAATTGGTTTTCTTTGCTTCGTAACGTATCAGATTCAATCACTATAGATACTCGTAGTTAGTAGTGTAAGAAGCCACAAAAATACGAATAGTACATCTATATAGCCGGGATTATATAATTCTTATGTATGCCAGCAACAACTGAACTGTGTAGTATAACTAACTCTCACATTCACGCGCAAATTAAGAAATATAATTGAAGCTGCTAGAGACAAGAATGACGGCAGTATAATAAGGAAAACAAATTTTCTTATAAAGCAAAATGCTAAATAAAAGCTAACGCCGCTCCAGGTTTGCTGTTGATATTCTGATCCGCATTATATCTTTAGATCAGCCATTTCTTGAAGGCAGACATTATAATAGGATGATGAATGCGAATTCCAGCCTCTCTTATTTTATTTTTTACATATCGAATACAGAACATATACAACACATAGAGATAGATATGCACCTGATAGATGTTATACTATACTAGGGTATACAAATCCTACAACTCAATTTAAATGATGTAGCAACTGAAAGATTAAAAGATTCATTTTTATCTAAAAGCAATTTATCAGCTGTCTGCCTATACTATTTCATTTTCTTCAGGAGGAAAATTTGTATTTAATCTTTTAATGAAATTGGTATGGTTTACTTATAAAATTTAAAAAGCAAACAGGTGATATTAATTTATATATTTTTTTTTGTCTGCGTTTTCTTTCACTCTGAAATGTCATTATAGATTTCAAAGGTGTGTTTTGATAATCTCATATAGCAATTATGCCATTTTTGTATAAACAATTGTGTTATCGAATTGATTAAAAGAATCAATCTTCCACATTCTTGTTTTAAACCTAAAATGACAATTAACATCTGCAAAATTTTCATCTGTAAATATACATATACTGTTGTTGTTTTTTTCATTTAAAAAAAGTATTTTTTTACTAGGAGTCTCTAGGTATTTTGAAAATCTAATCATATTTTGCATTGTAAATCACCCAATCACTCAGAGGTTTGTTTATAATTCTGCCAATCATCTGTCAGGAGCAGCATACCAATTCATTTCAAACTTTACATTGTAGATTTTAAAGTAACACTATATACACTTCTCTTCCCATTTCTCATACATACATACATATATATGAGTGTGTATGAAATTATTTGAATTTTGTTACGCGTTTCTATCACACGTATATTCACAGAATTGCTCTCAAGTATCAACGAAACATTTGAGATTCTATTATTATTGTAATACTTCACAATATAATAACTATACACTTTACCTCATTTAAGCTCTGTATATGATTAAAAAATAACGGGGTGCCCATTAAAATTAAACTATTGGATGAGACATTGCATTAGGAAATGCGTGTGTAGACTTTATTTTGTGTTGGAACAGCTTCTTCTTCAGTATATAGGTACTACACATAATTGTCGAGATGATATTGGCTGTTGCATGTCGCTATCAGATGAAGAATTTATCCATCGCCTTACAGTTGTCCTGTTTATTTAGCTATTAAATGTGGACGTTATTTTATTTTTTACTACTTAACCTGTAATTTCCTGCGTTCAAGTATCCTATCCTGTTGTCAATTTATCAGCGCTTAGTCTGATTTCTTGTAACACTTTAACTTAATCCTTGATCTGATCCTTAGCACCAGTGGAGTTTATTCAGGAGGGGTAGTTCATTCATAACAATGGGATAATAGCAACAGGTGAAGCTTCTACTATTATACTTTTTAAATAACAATTCATATTGAATATTCAGTTTTTTTACTGAACTAATTAATTTTTATTTTGATTCATGTCAATTATTTATTTATAATTTTACAGTATTAAGAACGGGCTTTTATTTCAAAAATGGTTGTCGTCTTTGATAACATTTCAATCTGAGTTTATCTGTCATTTCATTTGACGATATACAAAATTATTATCCAATAAAGCTTCAAAATTTCTATTATGCATTTTAGTTGAGTGGTTTTTGTTAGCAGGTTTATTTATTTATCAATTGACCGTTAAAGCGACCCTCCAATTCTATGGAATTTTATTCGTTAATACGCTCTTAGCTATTTAATAATTTATCATATCACTTTAACAATCATTCATTAACTGATTCAAACATAAACATTATATATCTATGTTCTGATAATACAATCATTTTTATGATATTTAACATGGATTTGAAATTCAAAATTTAGGTTTAAGAATGTATAAACTAGATAATTTTATCTTACCAAGGAATAAAAAATATTCATTCACACGAATAAATTTATTTACCTGTTAACATTAATTAGAAAGGAATGCCCATTAAAAGAGAAATCATTGATAAATGATTGAATATCATTCAATCCATGCAACATATGCCCTTAGTTTCATATCCATATCTGATCAGTTTTCTCTCTAACGCAGACGAGAAACATCGATGATTTAATTACTTCATTTTTTTCAATAAATATTTTCACCATACTGAACTTCTTATTCAGCCATGACTGAATTATAATGTATAGGAGGTCGATGTTGATTTTGAAAAAATGCCGATTTGTATATCATCAATCTTTAACAACAAACACATACAAATAATATATACAAGTACGTATACTAATTACTAGCGGATAATTAATATTTGCAAATTTACAAGGGAAATACAGATTTAGAATAATTAATTTTTGGGTGCACTTTCAGGAGGTCTTCATTTCCTAAACTGACTTTGTGACGCACCTGCTCATGCAATAGCCTACTGATCCCCTTTCGTCCTGAATGTTTCAAACTACCGCAAATCACTTAGCTGCCAACATTGGCCTCTTATCTCATCTAGACTATGCAAAGTGAATCAGGTAATTAACTATCCATATATGTGTTAATAAAATGTATGAATAAATTTTGTAATTTTTACATTTTCCGACTTTATACTAAATTGATTCACACAATCGTGAATCGACTCAGGACAAAATTTTATTCATATGCATAGGTCTTCTTAATTACAACTTGGACATTCTGAAAATCTGATTGAAAAAAGATTTAAATACATAATATTTATGAAATTATTATTTTATCTCTGTTGCAATATTGACTGAATGCTAACTTTTATTTCTCCAGATAGTGCGACCTATATTCCTCTAGATAGCGTGACCTATATTCCTCTAGATAGCGTGACCTATATTCCTCCTGATAGTGTAACCTCTATTCCTCCAGATAACATTTAGATGGATCATTTAGATGAATCACCTTGAAATTATTAATCAACCCCTTAAACTCGAGACATAACTATTTAGAGAAAACTGTCTGATTGCTTGATCGATTTTCTCTGAATTAATGATTATTGTAAGTATAGAATGAATAAAGTGAAAAATTGGGTGACTAGTTTTGATTTTGTCTCACTTGTTTGTTCAAGGGGAACAAACAAATTAATTACTGTGGAAATTAATGCAGCGAGTGATCGCAGCTGTCCCCTTATCTCATATACAGTTCAATTTCTCTGTATGCTTCCACTGGGAGAGATTGGCCTTTTATATAAACTCTTTGATATTTGACTTTCTTTTACAAATATTATTTAATTTCAAAACTAACAGCATGCTAATTCTCCTGAAATATTTTGAATCAACTCTATATTGCCAATATTACCTGTTCTGAAAGTGAATTTTTCCATTTTGTTAACAAAATTATTCAATAAATCACTTAATTTTCTTTACGGATGACACTCAAACAGGTGGTCGAAAGTCGATTCAGATTCTGTGGATTTCTATTGCTAGTCTGACTGTGGATTTCTATTGTTTGTCTACCTATGGATTTCTATTGCTAGTCTACTTGTGGATTTCTATTGTTTGTCTACCTATGGATTTCTATTGCCAATCTGACTGTGGATTTCTATTGCCAATCTGACTGTGGATTTCTATTGTTTGTCTACCTATGGATTTCTATTGCTAGTCTACTTGTGGATTTCTATTGCTAGTCTACCTATGAATTTCTATTGCCAATCTGACTGTGGATTGCTATTGCTAGTCTGACTGTGTATTGCTATTGCCAATCTGACTGTGGATTTCTATTGTTTGTCTACCTATGGATTTCTATTGCTAGTCTACCTATGAATTTCTATTGCCAATCTGACTGTGGATTTCTATTGCTAGTCTGACTGTGTATTGCTATTGCTAGTCTGACTGTGTATTGCTATTGCTAGTCTGACTGTGTATTGCTATTGCCAATCTGACTGTGGATTTCTATTGTTTGTCTACCTATGGAT
>JAYMFX010023564.1:0-11503 GCA_036784945.1 Monocelis spectator
TGTTGGTTGTATCTGTTGGTTGTGTTGGTTGTATCTGTTGGTTGTGTTGGTTGTATCTGTTGGTTGTGTTGGTTGTATCTGCTATAGTTTTTGAATAATTCATTCTCAAAGTTTAGCAAGCTATTCATCGGTAATTCCTTGACCTTCGTGTTTGTTTATTATTAACGAGTAAAGGCGATATTAAATTGATTGATAAGGCACAATGAGTATAGATAGGAGCATATTCTCAACAGCTGATCGATGAGTCATCTCTCGGATGATAGCCTGATCATGCGTGTGTGAGTACTCGTGTACTCACACAGCAGGAACACAGTGGTGCTGTTGAAAATTTGAGATTGAATAGCGAGCTTGTGAATTCAATTATCTAAAATTATCTTGCATAAATACTAGCTGTCAATTAAATTGTAAAATCTACGAAACCGGCTCCCCCCTCCCCCATTGAATACAAAATCATTTTAAATCAATATCCTTTCGAGCACAAATAAATCATTTTTGATGTTTCATATTTGTCTATGTATGGCATCTTGTGATTAGAATTAATCCGGATATGCTAATTGTATCGAATTATAGATAAAATCATTAATTATTTGGTATACAAAACGGTCAATGCTAAAATACAGCAGGAGCCAAACCTTTTTCAAACCAAGACCGACTACACGCAGGAGCCAAACTTAAGCTCTCTATACCTCTCTCCATATAATACTAAAACTTCATGACCATATATCAAAGTGGTCCAAAAATAGTGATTTTTTACTATATTACTTACAGCAGGAGCCAAAACATTTTCAAAACACGACCGATCACACGCAGAAGTCAAACTTAATATCTCGACACTGCTCTCTACTATCCCTCCAAGTGTCCTGCTTCTAACTACTAGGGTTCGGACAGAGTGTCCAAAACAGTGCCATTAGGATTTTCTGTAGTAATCTAAATATCGCCGAGTTTGAACACTTCAATATGTTTTAAGATGGCTACTATGTCTTACCACTTTGAGATATCGCCATGAAATTTTAGTATTATGTGGGCAGAGGCATAGAGACAAAGTTTGGCTCCTGCGTGCGATCGAACTTGTAGATTAAAAGTTTTGGCTTCTGCAGAAAGTAAAATAGAGAAAATTAAGTAGTTTTGGATATTTTTCGGCCATTGTGTCCGAACCCTAGAAGTTAGAAGCAAGAAACTTGGAGGGATAGTAGAGAGCAGTGTCGAGATATTAAGTTTGGCTTCTGCGTGTTTTAGCATTGACCATACAAAAGAAGCCTGGTTTTTATTATTGATTTTTTCCCGTTACGTTGTTTAGTTCGATGATTTCAGTTCCATCCATTATTAACTCATATCTCCAACTGCTGTTCCATCCATTATTAACATATCTCCAACTGCTGTTCCATCCATTATGAACATATCTCCAACTGCTGTTCCATCCATTATTAACTCATATCTCCAACTGCTCAACAAAATGGATTTGAATGTGCAGCATATCTTCTATTCAGAAGTAGATTCTTCTCACAGATAGATCTTAGCTCTAAGCAGGTTTCTTCTCCTTAAAACTTATTATCTATTCAGGAGTAGATTCTTCTGTTGATTCGCCTCAATAATTTAAATTTTCAACAATTTTGTGTAGCTGTATTTTATTTACTCACTTATTCTGACATCTTTCTCTTACATAACATAATATAATATATATATATATATATATATATGATTTTTATTTGTATATTTCAGATCCATGTCAACCTAATGGTTCTAGAAGCCCGTTTACAGGCCACTCTTTTATATGCTGTCAGATCCATCAAAAGGTTCATAACTGCGAATAAATAAAAGCAAAACTTAGTTTCATCAATTACGACCTTTTAGTGTTTTAAAAAAATATTTCTGCTGTTAAATCAGACAATCATCTGAACTGTTTATTATTAATTATTATTTTGATAAGTGGGTAATTAATTGAAAATGGATTTGAAGAAATGTGAGATCTGTCATCTGTTTTACTAAACTTGCTTACTTATACTTTTATTAATTTACTTGCTTACTTATACTATACAGACACTATGTACTACTATTTTACCATTCTCCCTGAGAATTGTGTTGCAGCAGGCATGTAAAGGCCGAGATGTCAGTCATGATGTTTCCATTTGATATTCCTTGCCGACTGATTACTATTTTATTTTTACTCCTTGCAGTCATCGATCAGTCACGCTATGAAAAATATCTCAATATATAGATATAGATTTTATTATTTGAATAGCGACACTATATCTGATATTTATTTATAGCTGATCGAATGATTATGATTATGTTAGAAACTATAATAACACACAAAAAAACCAACCCTGTACTCTTCTGTACTTACTACTGTGTATATAACAAGGATAAAATCAAAGCTGTGTTGGTCATATTTTTGTCATATTTCTTTCATATACTTAAGCCAAATGGATTATTATTCTGTTGAGATTTGATATTTTCGTATGCTGTGTAGTGGTAGTAGAGATTGTCTCATTATTTTATTTTATTCTTAAATATTCGATATTCTTAAGCAGATAGATATTATTGAAATGCCCAAATCATAGAAATTTGTACACGATGCATTCTCTTTTAAATGTCATTTCAAAAAGGTTAATTGTAATGTTGTTGTTGTTTTTTTTAAAAAATGGGTTTTTCTGTAATGATTCAAATTTGGTGCATTGTTACAATTTCCAATTCCAATTCTTTTCTTTCATTCATTTCATTTCATTGCATGCCTGTACATAGAGAGAAAGTCTCTCTCCTTAGTTGCAAATGTGTGTGTCTTTGTTATTATTAGTTATTACATAATATATGATGGAATGATGTGATTCTAGTCCTGATTTTGAAACATGCTTTTTTGTAAAATTGTAATAGTGAATATTATAGTTAATTGTTAATTCATCTTAAATATTTAGTATATAGTATAGCTATCCATATTCATATATAGCTTCTAATTTCAGGTTTATCTGTGTCTATATATACTCTTCCATATAATATGATGTAATGTATAATTTTCATGTAGGCATCAGTTCATCTTAGTAATAGTGTAGTTGGAGTTGTTTTAAAGGATTTTTGTGTTTCCTTACCATATGTCTTTCTAGGCTCCAAATTTAAAGTAATTAACACATTGCATATTTATGCAATTGTAAAAACAAAACAATTGCTTAATTCTGTCTGTCTGTTCTTTCTATGCTAAACAGTTCATCAATTAATTCATCATTCATTTTGTACACTGCGTGCTTTTCTTAACTTGAAAATGTTAAGAAAATGTTTTAATTTTATTTGAATGTTTATTTTTGTATCATAACTTGAACTTATTATTTCCCGCCATCATCATATTATAATACCTAATAATCTTCATTTCTTCTATACTCTATGATACTTCATGATATATTTTTATAATACACACACACACCAATCACTATATAATAATATACTCTAAATCTATGGAAAAGCTATTTCATGCTTCATTGTTCGATCACCTGCCTCTAGGAGCCGCATTGGAGCGGAGATGAAGAGGACTAGTAGCTGAATTGTTTGTTGTCTGGCTTCTTCTCTGATAGAGTTCTTTCCTCTCCCTATCTCATCAGCATTGCTTGCTTGTTCGTATTGCTTTTACAACATCATCATTCAGAAACGAAATTGGAAAATTGGTAAAAGAACTGAATGAACTTTATTTCTGATAATGTAGACTTTTTAGAAAAGCATCAACTGTTCAAATGTCATTGCTATAATGTATTTAAGTTTTGGATTACTATATAATATACATGCATACAAAGAAATGATTAGAGAATATCTTTATTCAAAATTCAACAAGAAGGGGCTTAAATTTCTATAGATATAGAAGTCGTCTATGAATTGTATAACCTGTGAGATTTGGAGGAAATACATCAAAACCTATTATATATAGTGACCCACTAGACTGATTGATGTCTATCATGCAAAGTGAATCTTTTATAGGAGTAAAATATTCAAATATGAATGTGTAAATTTATATCGACTAGTCCAAAACTTACGCATTATGCTTAATATTGGGAAATTTAGTAAAAGTGCATAACAACGATATTTTGAAATGAAATCCTTAAATTATGTTACATATTATTATTTTTCTAAGTTTTTTTTGGTTTTGCGCTATTTTATTCTCCCAGTCTGTGTATGTTATTCAGTTTAAATTTTTAATTAATATTTTATTTTTAATGTCAATGAAGCCTTAGATTCCTAATTTTCCTTCTATTTATGGAATAGCATATTTTAATTCTTAAATTAATTTAATTTTTGATATTTCTTATGTCTTCGTAAAATTCTATTAAAATGCTTCCATAATATATATATATTATATGAAATCAACTTGTCAACTATTTTATATAGCCAATGCATAATGCCAACATCCCTGGTTTGAATGCTCGCTATCATCAGTGCCATCTTTCGCGCAATTATAATATTATAAACAATGTTAAACTTTAATGTTATACATAATAAATTTTTATCATTTACAATTTTCTTTTTTGTTTATAAATGAGGTATATGCGCTTAAGAAAATTATTAGCTTATTTTACCTATAATGTACATGAAACTCAATTGGAAGGATTAGCGGTAGCTATATTGTAGATATAACTGCAGTCAATAACTGCCTGTAAACGTATTATGTACGCTATCTGTGGTTATCACACAGTATTTGCGATCGAGCAAAACACAGTTATAATAATAATAAAATCGTTTCATTACCTGTAAAAGGAAATTAAATTAAATAAAGATAAATAAAACGTAATATACAATGCAAGGTTCTATATAAAAGTATGTCAATTACTAATAGTTATTTCCTTCCAAATGTAATTATGTAAACTGCATAATATCTACCGCAAATAAAGATTTATACTTTTTTGTGTCTGTTATCTACATATATTAAATAAATTATTATTATATCGATATAAATACATTTTAATACACATAGAAAAATGTGTACGTTCGCTTTAAAACTTAAAAGGTTTGAAGATTAAGCTCTCGGCACATTAAAATTTTGCTTCAACAATAAAGTCCTATATAAGTGTTACAGAATATGGCCATTCATATGTAGGTATATACATTTTTAAATTCAAGCAACAAATTTCAATATGAATTCAAACAATGTTTATATCTTAAAATGAGAATGTTACATTTATGTGGCTATATTTCCCACGCACGATATCCATGCAGTGTGAATAGAAAAAAAGATCTATATCTGGGCTATTCCTACTCTTTCAGATTTATTTTTGTGTAAGTTAAGTAGGTACGTGTTCTTTTAGTAGGTATATTATGCATAGAATTTTCGTGTAAGTAAAATTAAAATTCTATAGGTCGCGGAGAAAGTTTTTTCGTTTTTTAAAGAAATTTTTGTTGATGGAACATGTCGAGGCAGATGGTGACAATATCAAATCGATTGTTGTTAAATATATGTATGTTTGAATTATTTGCATTATATGTTTATTATTACTATGATTATTATACCTACTTCTTAAAAACACATGCATAAAAATAAAACTTTCTTAAAAATAGTAATCAAATAGTTAGAAAATTTATGTTGAATATACTGACATTGTCGGCAAAAAACTTCGCTCTTTGTGATCAACTCTTGACAATGATCAGTGTAGTCACAGAGAGATAGTGATATATCGATCCAGCATTTTAATTTCATGATGCCCATAAAGTAATACCTTGAAATGGATCCCTTGAAATGATAGAAAGATAAATTATTTTTATATTAATGCTCTTTAAATAAAAAAATACATTTTTAACTGCTTTAATATACAGGCATGACTTTTTGATTTATTTGTTTAAATGTTTTAATTTATTATAAATAATATGAGTTTTGCTACTAAGGACTCTGAAATGAATCTAATTTTTATCATGTCGAAACACTATACATAATGTAACTGCATTAATTTTTGAGTATTTTTAATATGTTTTCCTGTTCTCTGTAAATTTTGTATTGACGCTAAAAAATTGCTGCAAGAATCAGCTTTCTGTTATCTTGCAAATTTACTTTATTGTACCTACATATTTGATATTTACAAAAAAGCATCATCAAAAGCTACAGTTTGATTAAATTGACTTGATTTAATTATAATAAATGTCTGTTAAAATAGGTAAACCCATATAGCATAAACAACTATGCCATTAAAATTAAGATTTGATATACATTCTTAATTCTTTTAAATACTGTAAAATTGTTCCAAATTAAATGCTTGTTTGATTATTTTTTTAATATTTCTTAAAAAGTATAGCCTAGTTAGTTAAATTGTTTGTTAAGAAGATACATGAAATTCTAAAAATCTTAAATCAGTTTTGCTATGTCTAGTTGCTCTATTATTTGATCCTATTGTTTACAGATACACTATGAAAACAAAAATAATGAAATAAACTTTGATTTGATGGAATATTATTTTATTGTTACAATTACCAGTGATGTCATATAAGTTGTTACTGTTCTTTAGAAAATATCAACAAAATCAACATGTGATATAATACAGCTATGAAATAAGTTGTAAATAAGAAATAAATTACTTATAATTTTACTTATAAATAATTATTCCAACATTTTCTTGATTTTTTCTTATGTTTTTCTTATTTTGATATAAATGTTTTGAATGAATGAATGTACATAACAATGATAAGTATCAAAATAACTTAATGTATTATCAATTTTAGATCATGCCTGAATGCAAGGATTGTTATATGTACTTTGAATCTTCAGAACAGCTGAAACATCACCAGAAGAAATTTTGTCCTGGCTCAAAATCTGTCATCAAAACAAAAGTATTAAATGTTTTTTAGATAAAACATTTTAATTATGCTTGCATACTTAGCATTACATTACATTTGGAGAATATCTAATTCCTAATTCCTATGCTTATTATTTATTATATTTTAATCAAAATGCCTTTGGTCATACATACTCTTAATTGTTAATTTAAATTTCTGTTAAAATTGAGTGCAGCTTCTCTACTATTGTACAATATGATGTGGTCAAATTTGGTAGAATTTTTCATTGAAATGTATCAATTCTCTTGTTATGTTTTTCTTTAAATCTACTTTATACTTTAATTGATTAAAATTTAGGCTGATCGTGCAGAAATTGGTGCTAAAAGGGTTGAACAATTAAGGGAGTTAAAGAAGCAACGCCAACGGCTTCAAGATTTGGAAGATCATGAAGAAAGGTTTCAAAGAGTTGTAGCTCCATATTATGATGTTGGGCAGGCAATGAGGACCGTTAAAGATCAAGTGCAATATTTAATTATTCATTTCTACTTGAGTTGTCTAAAACATTTAAACAATCTTTTGCTAATATTTATCACTACTTAAATATGAAATTATCATATTTTTTCACACAATGTTTTTTGGTCATTTTACTATTTTGCATCATTCTTGTAAAAGTTAAAGGAAAACAAACAGTTAAATTGTCTAAGCTTATCATCATTTTATTTAATGATTGATCCTTTGGGGCAGAATTAGTTATTTTTTTCTAATTAAGATTGTTTAGTGCAATTCAAAGTAATATTTAGTAAAGTACTAAAACACTGAAATGTATATTAATAACACTAATATTTAGTTACTAAAATTCTGAGCTAATATATTTTAATTCGAGTCAATAACAGTTTGATAAATTCATTTTGATTTGCATATGATGATATTTCAGTTAAGTGAAATAAAAGCAAGACAAGAAGTGGCCTTCGACAGAATAGATCAGTCTGGCTTTCAAGCACCCAAGCATGTATGCACGCATTAGTTTTATGATTTTATTTTTTTATCATGGGGAAATAGAGAAAATTATAAAAAAATAGAATGCATTTTAGAAATCAACAACATTTCAACCACCGATTTATGAGCCAAACTTAGAACACATTCGAGATAGGCAGAAATATTTGGAGGAGAAGAAAAGATGTAAGCTATGAAATAATATGCACTGAAGATGCCGTGGTCGGTATTGGTTGTTAGATGAATTACAGAATTATCCTAACAATTATTTCTAGTAATCGATGAGCGCATCAAAGAATTAAGAGAGAAAGATTATGGCGCGAAGCCACGCTCTATTGAAGAATTGCTTGGTGAAATTCAAAAGCAAGAAGAGAGTACACACCACACGCTACAAGATTTGAAAGGGAAATTGTCCAACTATGAGCGATCTCTTACCTCCAATGATTCTCTACCGCATCAAAGGTATATTTCATGGTTGACAGACTAAATAATAATTATAACAATATAAATGCAACCCCTAAATTTTACAGAAATGAAAATTACAGTCAACTCGGCATGCTGCAGCACATTGAGTGAGTGAGACACAGTGATCCTCTTGTTGAAATATTATTCAATACACTTTAATGCTTTTGATTCATTATCAGATATCATTACTTTCAGAGCGATTCGTGAGCGATATATTCGGGATGGGGGCAGTGACCCGCAAGTGATAGCCGAGATGACGCGTATGCTATCTGATGCTATGGATTTAGAGAGGCAAAAGGAGAAAATGACACTGAGACAGAAGAATGAGAGTGAGTCTTATTACAGATTATGTTTCGAATTGACTCGGTTAATCAATTTCGGTCTCTTTGTGTATACCTAATTGGATTTGTGTAAAATGAAATCAATATATCTGTCGACTTCAAATGTGCATATTTAGTTCTTTCATTGACCGTATTTTTCTTTTTATTTGGAATTTCTATTTCAGATTTAATTATTTTCAGGTAAGTTGTATTAATTATATATTACTACTCATAGTAGTAATTATCAATTCATTAATAATTAATATTTATTAGAAAAAACAAACATTGAAACAGTTAATTCGAATTTATTAATTTAGCTGGTAGGTGTACTTACGTAATATATTCATTCTGCTATGCTTTTATTGATTTCATTCTGCCAGTATTTGTCATTGCATTTTGCATATTTTCATATTTGATTTAGATATTACTATAGTCAAAGAGCATGCGTTTGATGTTGTGTTGTTAATTACTTTGTATTTGACCGGATTTAATCACAATTAAAATATGACAAGCAATTTTTTATTCAAATTTCAAAATAATTGGTTTATCTTTTGTATTTGTAATTATGCAAAATGCGTTTAAATATTGTGCACAATACAAATAAATAGGGCCTGTTGTGTGTTTGTTTCAGAAAAGAGAGCTGAGAGAAGCAAAGTTTTAGAACTTTTGGCGTTGGAAAGAGAAAATATGAGGCTTGAAGCCGAAATTGAAAGAACTAGAAGAGCGCCAGGAGCACCAGGCAGAAGTAGGACTCGATTCTAATAAGAATAAGGAAACAGATTTGCTCCTTTTGAAATAAGGGACTCGACCAATTTAATAAATTTCAGGTCGTCCCGCTGCAAGAGAAATCGATCCTTATCAAGTGCTATTTCCACAACAAAATCCCGCATCTTCCCGAATAAATGATTTGGAGAAAGAGTTGGATAGATTAAAAAGCCGATTAGAATATCAGCAGAGAGAACCCATGGCCACTCCGGATTCACCGCACTCTCTAGAAGAAACCGTTAAACCAAAAAAATTGGTATGGTCAGCTTATCTTTATCTACAGTAATATCATCATTCTGTCTTAGCATCTTATTTCGGTGATGTTTCTTCTCTTTTGTAGCATAAGAAACCAGTGTATAATCAGGTGAATACTCTTATGAAGGATTACATACAGAGAGACCCTACCCCTCAGGTAGAGGATGAAAGGTAAGTCACTATACTGTTATGATAGAATAGAAATACTGATGAGTATATTAATCAGTGCTCAATTTACCGCTGTTATCCGGTCACTTGTATTTCCTTCGAGAAGCAGCAATGTCTGTTGCTTCTTGATATTAATCAAATTCCAGAGTCTCTTTCTGTTTCATTGTCACAGACTGGGTGTGCCGTTCACAATTTTCCTCGACTTCATCACGGGACTGCAAGTGAGTGTTGCAGGGGTGCGACTCGTGATCAGTCTCTTCAATCATGTGGAGGAGCTGGGTGAGCCCGCGATTCTACCCGTCAAGAGAACCGCTGCTCTCGCGGGAAACTTCCGCACCACGGGCACTGAGACAGCGGTTGTATTGGCCGCTAATCAACCTATTCCTGCGTGAGTATGAACCCGAAATACCATAAATTACTGTGTGTGTTATCACAGACATGTATAGAAATACAGCGAAGATCCGACATTCCGTCATGTAAATTCTAACATTTTGTCTGTCCATCTGAAATTCAGGTGTTCTCCCAGCCCGAATCTCGGCCTAGTTGTGGAGTATCAGGAGGTGGATCAAAATACTGTTGGACTGCGCACCAAATCTTGGACTAAATTGCCTCTCTTTGATTATCGGGATATTCTGATGGAAGGCTGGTGGAAATCGAACTTTCGGCGTCTTCCTATTAGACCTCACCAAGATGTGGCTGAATTTGATGCCATTGCTACTGTAGGTATTATTTATTCCCTTATTTGTTTTATTAACTATTATGTATTTATGTCATGAAAAATAAGAATCTATTGTTATTCAGTTTGGAGATGCAGTGATACATTATCGTATCGTCAATCAAACTGAAGTGAATTCTCGACCACAGGATGCCGAACTAACACCGGACAATTCTCATCTCTACAATTACCCTCCTGAATGGTCTAAAGGTGCGATTCATATAGTCTTTCATTGTAAATCTTTCATTAATAAGCAATGAACACACATAAATAAAATCTTATTTATAAATTTACAGGTCAGGAAAATTTCCGTCTAGTACCGCCGAATCTTCGAGCTCTTATCAAAGAAGGTAAGGAGTTGCCCGATCCTCCACCTCCTCCGAATATTTTACCTCCCGAAGATGAGAATGAGAAGGAAAGGGAAGAATACGATTATGAAGACTTTGTCAATCCGTAAGTTGATTGATTACATGTTTGATAGTCTTATAGTGACAATGTTCATCGAATCAAACTGTCTTATAAAACAAATCTCCCTTTTATAACAGCGCTCCTCAAATAGAAGATGTTGACCGCATAATGATATTCCAAGTGGATCGAGTGAAGAATGCAGAGCCCAGTGAAGGGAAAGTTCGTCTCACCGCTTATTACTCCAACACTGGAGAATGCGTGCAGTCACTGACTGCTCCTGTCACCTGCATCACATCGGCTGTCCGTCCCAGCTTCAAGCAGGGCTATCACGTGTTCGGATTACAGGTACTAATACGATAAATAGAGACCCTCTCTCTCTCTCCCCCTAATAGTCTAAGCATAGTCAGGATAGACAGATGAGACTGAATGTTTAATCTCTCTCTCTCTCTCTTTCTCTTTCTCTCCAATAGTCTCAGCATAGTCAGGATAGAGAGATGAGACTGAATGTTGAATCTCTCTCTCTCTCTCTCTCTCTCTCCCTCCAATAGTCTAAGCATAGTCAGGATAGAGAGATGAGACTGCATGTTGAATCTCTCTCTCTCTCTCTCCAATAGTCTCAGCATAGTCAGGATAGAGAGATGAGACTGAATGTTGAATCTCTCTCTCTCTCTCTCTCTCT
>JAYMFX010023675.1:0-15485 GCA_036784945.1 Monocelis spectator
TCATTCGTGATTAGAAGTCAGGCATTACTTCTTAGCGAATCACAGTTGAGTATTCGTTAATGATTTGCCTGCAGAATCTGCCACTCTATATTCACTCATAATAACTGGATTACGTCTCTATGGTATGTATATATATTGATTTGATTGGCGCGATTTGATTAACAATTGATATGCGAATTCTCTTTTTGACAAATGATATTTTATTAAAGTTCATTTTCATTTTAAATATTGATAAAAAAAATTAAATTCTAGCTGGGCGACGAACAATTACAATTACTGCATTCGTATTCGTACGCATTATTAAACTCGCTAGTTTATTGTTATAAGAAACTCTAGAAAATGCCTATTAATCTAAAAAGACAGAAACTTCCTATTTTTATGCGTATATTCAAAAGACAATTATTAACAGAATAGACTATATTGCAGCCAATAACAAATTTCATTTCTTGAAATCAACTTATAGAAGTGACGAACTGTTCTGTTTAGTTGTATGTAGCTGAAATTTTGCATGAAAAAAATCCGTCACGTACATATGTAGATATTAAATAAGTAAATAGTATTAGACACGCTTTTAAATAATGTTTGGTCTCGATCTAATAATAGAGAATGACAGCATTTATTGATTGGTCTCGAACAATAGATATAATAGGTATCAAATGTATAATTATACTCTCCCCTACCAATGCCAATGTAATGTAATTTTTTAAAGAAAGTTGAATTTCTTAAAACTTTTTAGAATTTCCAACCGCTGGTTTAATGACCTGTTTTAAAGCTCCCTGAACAACATAGAGTTGAGAAGAGTACCAACCTCAGATGAATTTATATGTTAAATGCACGCATACCTTCACAGATGAATCCAGTGCCAAGAATTCCCCAAACCATTTCAGTACAGTGATGACAATAAGCCGGTTTATGAAAGGTTTTCTTGACAAATGAATGTCCATGTTTGGATGGAGATGAGCAAGGTAGTGCCCCGGTTGCATGATTATGATCATAATCAGCATTGCCACAGTTTGTATGAGAGGATTGTGTATTATCTCCATCTTGAGGCTGGGATCCAGCATTAAAGGATTTTGACTGCATCCGATTAGATTCATCTGCAGTCATCGTTGATTCAGAGCCGGAGTGTTTCGATTTACCGTCATTATTCTTATTATTTAAAGAATTTGTAGACTTATTATGACTTCCAGAATTACTGTTACCAGAGGAAGAGACCAGTTCTCCTTCAGTTGCCAAAAGATATCGCTTACCACCTTTAACAGCACCCGGATGTGATCTACCGCCAAAAGGAGCAGGACGAGATGCAAAGAGAATTGATTCATCAATCTCACTATCACCACATGGCATTCCAGTTAAATCAGTTTCTGATGGCGTATCAGACTGTGGTTCCCACACAAGCTCATTAGAAGCCATGGTATTGCAATTTTTTCAGTAAACAAATTCAAATATTTAATTTCGGCATTAAAATGAATTTATTTGTTTTCAAAATTGTCGAAATTAACCAATTTTAGTGATGCCTTCTAGATCTAAAATTTAAATACATTTTAAAATGTAATAAAGCAGGCAATGGAAATATGGAAATTTATGTAGAATTTTTACAATTACTGTCTTCTTTAAAATCGAAAAGTATTTACACATCCTAACTTTTTGTTATTAATATACAATCTTGATTTACTAACTCATCCGAGGGATGTGTAACTTCTGCATTTTAAAGCAGATTTTAATCAATTTACTTATTGAGAAATGCTTAGAAAGTTTAATTAAGTACCAATACAATGTAAATATAATCATGTTTTTTAGGATAACATTAAGCAAGCTGAAGATTGTATCTTAACATCAACAAAAATGATTTATTTGCTTGAATATAATATTGAAATATTTTTTATCAAGCATATTCCTAATCATGTCCTACCTCATTAAAAGACTTTTAAAGAAGTATTTTAGCAATCCACTATCAAAAGTGCTTATTTTCAAGTTTTGTTTATGATTAAAATTTAAAAACATTCATTGTAAATATCTTTAGTTCTATAGAAATTTTTATTTATAAGAAACAGCAGATGACAAATTATCAGGATTTCACTGAATATGATACAGTAAAAATCACTCAATGTAATAGTAATAGTGCAATTTGATTTTGTGTAAACTTTTTAAAAGAACAAAGTATTTTCCTAGTATTTATAAGACTTTGGATACTATTACAAAATTTCAGAAATAAAAATGATGTTCAAGTAAGCAGAGTACATTTACAAAAAGAGAATATTTTTCAATACAAGTCATAAATTTTACTTGTTCAAAAGGTTGAAAATTTTCTGAAAATATATAAATATATATCAGACATTTCAAAAGTTTTCAACATAATTTTTGAAATAAATTGAATTAGATAGATTACAAAATTCATGTAAGGATTTTTTATTTACCTTGAATCTTATATTTTATGAGTTGTCAAAATAGAACAATCTTATGTAATCATACCTATAATATTGTTATGTTACATCACAATTTTAAGACAGATATTTTACTATAATGACACTTTAAAAATATAAAATAACTGTAAGTATTAAATAATATATAATAATTATTTTATTTTACTTACATATGTTACTTGATATACAATTGATAAGTGAATGTAGGATTTTAAATAAAGGGGAATTTTATTCACTATGTTTAGAAATAATAAAATTTCATCTTAGATATAATATACAATATAGTACATCAATTTACATCTTTTTTACTTCAATGGCAATTTGGATATTTTTAATAATGAATGGTTAGAACATTTGACCACCAATTCAGGGGTTGAGAGTTCAAATTCCCTCAGGAGTTAAATATTGTATAGCGCCGTATGGAGATTACAATACCTTATAAAATCTTTTTGATAATATTAATATGGATTATATCTTATTGAATAAAAAATTTCTGTTGACATATAAAATATATTGTTATTTTAAATAATAAATAAATTATTTGTAATTTTTTGATAAAAGTAAATTAAATATGTTCATTTTTTCAAATGTAGTTATTGTTCATTAAAATAAATACTTTTCAATACTGCTGATATTGACGCAGTATTTAAATTTACAAATGTGCATTCAAATTAAATATTTTTATTTACTTGTTATGAATATAAATTATAATTTTACCATGTCAAAAGCGAGAAAATATAAAATCCACCAAAAAAAATCAACTTCAAATTCTACACTTTATTATTTAAGGTCATAAGTAATGTAATGAATCAATAAAACAAACAATTATATAATAGTCAAAATGAAATTCAATACATTTATATAATCTTCACAAATTTTTTCAGGATTGATTATATCTCTGCTAAATTTTTGATTTCTGTCATATTATTATAGCGTTAAACCTGGATATATTCATACCGCCAGATACGTTTTGAAAAGAGTAATTATTTCTTAATTATTTTTCTTAAATGAAAAGTGTGCTTCAAAAAATGTGAATTTGGGTCCACTATGTCGGGAAAGTAAGTGTGTACGCTTACGTGTCAATTCGAATGATTAAAGGATTCCATGCAATTAAAAATAACATCAAGTTTTGTATATTATATTAAGTAATGAGTAAAATCAAAATAGATACAATTGTGTTGCTAGCATTCAGTAATCTCTTATTCAAGAAAAAAACAAAAATTTCTAATTTTCATTAAAATTATTAAATTTGCCTTATAATATTTTACATATAATATAATAATAATCAATTTTATTTGGGGAATACATGAAAATAAATTAAATTACAAAGAAGGTTATAATCCCCGGCTTTAACAGCTTTCGGTGACCGCGAAAGCCCCCTAAAAATGATTTAGATACAGTGAAATAAAAATTTAAATTTACAATAAAAAGTAATATAATGTAAGATTACACATTAATTCAATTATAAAACAAAATGATATAAAAAAAGCATGTTTATATGTATGATATTTAGTAAAATTACTACGTATAAGCAACTCTAAACGATAAATTGTTTATTAGTATTCATTTATGAAATTTGTGGTTAAAGTATTTTTAATTTTTTCTTCGTATTTTTTAAATTGGTGTTTTATTCATTCCAGACCAAAGATTATGGAGGCTGATATCAGCCTCCCTTCTATAATCTTTGTTCCAGACAGTTGACGCTTGCTCAATTACTTTATTTTGGGTCATGTAAGCGTTTAGAGTTATTTGTATATTTTGTTGATTTCGTAATGTTCTATTATGGATGGTTCGATTCATATATTTTCTCATGCTTGAAGATTTCAAAATAATTATAGTATTTAACATTTCAATCTGGTTTTAAGTTTTCAATGTGTGTAGACATATACATGATCATACATGAAAATATACATCTCGAAAAGTAATTTTTCAAATAGCTTAAATTAAAAGTCTTCTAAAAGAATTGTTAATAATTAAGAACATAATCATTTTATAACATTAACCTTCAAAATTATTCGCTCAAAGTTTTGTGGCCCAATTAAGAACCGTAAAAAGTTCCAAACTGGTCGGATAGTTCAGAACTTTTTACGGTTCCTAATTTGGCCACAACAATAATATTTCGCTTCCAAACGAAGTGTTAAATTTATCTTTCTTTATACATACATATTAAATAAACATTATTAAAGATAATTAAAGTTTGTGAAAAAAAATCTAATAACTTTATTCAAATTAAATTATGATATAATTAATAAAAGCGAGAGTAAAAAAGAAATCACAACAATTATGAGATTTTGAATTGTTAGAATCACATACTCATATTTAAATAAATAGAGTAAACCAAATCAATCAGAAGTTCTATACGTATCTAAATCATAATAGAATTAAAACAAACAATAGAAACATATAAAATCAAACACGTTAGCAATAAAAAAAGTTTAGCTCATCACATATCTATGTACTTACTTACTATAAGTGTGCATTGAAATTTTACTTTCCAAATATCTGAATTATTCATATCCTAACTATTTTGTGCATAGATATAGAATGTAGATGACTGAATTCATCAAACTTTTATGGCCTGAATAACATACTTACCAAGAGAAACTAAACAAAATAAAATACCTTGATAGGAAATTAAAAGAATAAATTAGGAAAAAGAAATGTTTTAGTGTCAATTGTCATTAAAAAAATTCATCCAAGATGAATCATTTTGTCATGAAACACTAACAAATGTAACATGATGTTAAAACGTTTGCAAAATTAAAGTCCATCATAAAAAACGTTGAAATTACAAATTCTTTAATAAAAGATTCTTCAAAGCAAACTACAGCAAAAATTGGAATTTCAATGTGAATATTGAAAAACAGTAATGTCGATGTTTTCAAAAAATTATAAAAATACATACTTAGATATTTATTTAGAAAAAATAATTCACAAGGCACATAATAATTCAAACTCTCAGCAGATACTCGTCCCGATCGGAATCCGAGTCTAGTTCCCCCATAAGGCCAGTTGCCTGGTCATTATTGGGCGCAGCAGGAGCCGGTTGATATGGGTGTTCACGATAGCTTTGAGGTAAATTGAGATTACTAGAACGAAACACAAAATCACAGCCATCCTACAAGAATAATATCATAAAACTTAATTTCTCACTGAAATATAAAGCCGCGTTAATTTGGAATAATTAACAATATGCTATTAATACATCGATTTAAGGGCAACAATGTCATAATCTAAATACAACATACCGAATCTATATATGCATCCACATTTAAATGATATACTCACCGCAATAAGATTGCCCAGATCTTGCCACAAACAGATGTTAGGTAGCATTTTAAGCCCACGTTGTTGCCGAATTATGCCATTAAACAGGACACCAATTAACAAGTACAGTGTGACAACGCAGAAGAAACTAAAAATAAATTAAATGTGAATCTATATAGTATACATGGTAATATATATACAATCAAGTTGATTAGTTTCTTTGCCAGTACTTTGTTATCATTCGTGTATAGATTAACTGGAATAGGTCCTAGGACACTTCCTTGAGGAACACCGTAGCATTATCTTTATCGTTAAGCAATTTGTACTTTTGAATTACAGTTGAATAAATTTTATTTGTACTTATTAATTACAGTTCAAATGTAAAACTTGTTAATTTGTTAGAAGCGTTAATTAATGTTTTCAAGTTAACTGTATCTCTATCTCTCTCACACACTGAATTATTATATGCATATTACGTTCCTCTAAATAAAAGGGTATAGATAGATAATAACCCCCCTATATGGCTTATCATGATTAGTATAAATATGAGTCACTTCACAGATCAATACTTATCGTCTCAATTAGACAATGTAGTATTTACACATCACCATGCCTGTAGTAAAATCACACGAGATTATGAGCGGCTAATTTAAGTCCACTTTATTGAGATAATACACAGCAAGATTATATACCATGCATACCATAATATGTACCTACATCACACATTTGAGAATAGAAATGCATTCGACGAAGCAATATATCATAGTCACATAGGATTAATTACAAAATTATCATTTTAAATAGACATAATGTATATCTATTACCTCGGAATAACAATACAAAATAATCTTAAATGGGATAAACACATTAATAACGCACCATAAAAATCTGAACTATCAAATAACAATGTATTCCTCCTTAAAAAAGTTTGCTTCCAATGAACAAGCTATCCTTGATATACAAATCCCCTAACTCTCTCAATCATAAACTATGGAATAGAACTCTAAAGAAAGTAGAAAGATTATACACTACCCAAAGAAATTAAAATATTAAAAATTATTGACCATGCTAAAATTAAGACATTCCCTGCTAGGCCAACAGAGCATGGATACACTAAACTAAGACACACAGAAATATGACTCTTACCCAAGTCAGTTAAGGAAAATGTTTAACTGACTTATCAGCTAGCCTCATAAATAATTTCTAATATCTATGCCGATTAGAGTGACACTACAATTCTTTTGAATTTGACACTCAATATCATCGCAGAGATAGGGCCGTATCGAAAGGCGTATTATTTTTCAAATTCCCATAGAATTGGAGGGTCACTTTAATTTAAAGGTCAATAGAGTAAGAGCAGTTACATAATATGTAGATAGATAAAGCTCCAACTATCAAAAATATGTTCAGATCTATTGTTTAGTATAACCATACAACCATAATATATATGGTTCAGAAATGTTTGTGACTGTTAATGTTGTAGATTGGGAGATGTAGAAGGAAAACCAACTAAAAAAGAGTATAGAATTAAGACTCATCACAGATGAATTAACATTGCATTTCCATTCATTCATTTTCCTTGTTAATGAATTAAATTAAACTCACATGACACACAGAATATCTCCCACACTAAAATAATAAGGTCTAGAAACGGATGTCTTCTCATGACAAATCGCGCTGTGCTCAAATTCAAATAGATAATAGCAATTGCCTTTGGTACGGTTCGTATTCTCTTCTAACACATGAAAAAGGCCCTGATAATAAAGAATTTGAACAAATTAATAATTCAATAATTGTATACCAAACTTATACTCACACTAAATAATGAAACATTAAAATTAAGTGATAAGTATGTAATACAACAAGGTTTAAAAAGAGCAATTATTAATTATTGGTAGACAAGTCAAGAAATAGTTTAAGAGTGTCAATTAATTAAGAATAACTGATTTATTTATTTTATTATTTGCCTGCTTCTGCATACTACATTTGAATTTTAAGACACAACCATTAAAATTTACAAACTCACAACTTTTTCATTCTCATTGCAAAGCATCATTATGGAAGCGGATCTTGGATCATGACCACAGTGTTTTCTGTACTGACTCCCATCATTATATTCCAATAGAGCCCAGTTATCTGAATATCAAATACATGCATGTAGTTGGTTTTGATCTAATAAGTGCACACTTTCCATGAGGGTTTGGCATAGTATGGTTTACTAATCTACTTACTTACTATAAAAATGCTAATAGGTAATAAACCTAAATTGGGATTAAGTTTGTCTTAAAACTTTGAAATACATTTAAGTCTAAGTTCTCCAAAAAATCAAAAAAGGACAATAAGTTACTCTTTTTTGTGCTAGTTGGCTTCTTAAAAACTGAAGAAATATGAACACATCAAAAATGGATGAAAAAACTATTGCATAAGAAACAATTTTTTAAATGGCAATTTTTGAATACTTTTATCACCTGTAAATATATTATTATGAGATTTTAACTAAGAACTTTTTAGTTTGAATGCTTTAGTCTGTTTTTTGCAGCAAAGTTTAGTAATGCCAATATCTAAGTAGGCTACTAATCACAATCAGATACATCAAATTAGTAAGTATATAATATGTGAGGTCATTCCAGATTTGTAAATATCTATTGTTCCATTAAATCATTGTTGTCTTTAAATAAATCTAAATAGTATAAGTGTCTTACTTCCATCTTTGATAGCTGCATTTGTATACTGTCCAATAATAAACTTTTTCATGTATGATCCACTAGTTTTATTAACATTCACTTGTATAATTCCAGCAGTCTGATACTCTTCCTCAGCTACTTTTTCAGCAGAAGTACAAATACCGAAATAGTATTCATAATTATTAGATTTATCATAGGCTTTATATCTAAATTAAAATTTGTAAAGCAAACATTAAATAAAAATAAAATTAATTTAATTTTTTAACATAGGATAAATGTAAAATTTACAAAATTTTTATAAAGATACTTTGCATTCAGAAAATGTGCATACTTCTGTTGTATGCAAAGAAGTTAGTTTTGGATTAAATTTATTAGTTACAATAAAGTAATGTACATTGATTTGAATCTGTTCATGAATTGTGCTTAAAATGTTTAAGGTAAATATGGAACTATAGCATCAGCCAGTGTAATTTAGACCTAGTTACTTAAAACATAATGATGTTACTGATAGGAAATTTCAACATTAAGTAATTTATTTTTTAAGTGATAATAAATAACAGTTAATGATAGAATAGATATTGCTAAAATAATTAGGAGTTGTTTTTTTTATAAAATATCTGTCAAAAAATAGAATATTTGAAAAAATATTGAGTCAATTGAGTCATTTAGCCTACATATGTAAAAAAGCATTTGTTTGAAAAATTTATCAAGATAGGTAATTACCATTGAATTTGCATATATTTATCTATTTTATATGGAATATACTTTAATTAGCAGCCAAAAACACATGATAAATTCATCAGTATATTTAGAATTACCTTTTTCCAGAAAGCTTTCTAAGAATGTTAAATCCTGGATGATCTTCAATATGACTTGGAAATTTACATTCAAGTTTATTAGAATCATTTGAATAACAAAAATTAAATAATAAAATTAATATCGAAAGAGAGAACAGTTTTTCCATAATTAGAGAGATATTTATAGCCAGATTGTTTTTAAAATAAATAGGTTTAGAGACAGGGCTAAAGCTCTATACAAATGGTGAGGCGAGATCGCAAATACTAAAAACCGGTAATCAAATTAAAATTTAATGTTCTAGATGCAAATATAATGTTTGTATAATATTTGTTTTTAAATCCCACTTTCGCTGAGATAAAAGATGAAAAAACGTATTCTGCTTTAATAAGGTATGATCATCGGGATCGGGATCGAGATGTTTTAGTAATTTATGGAAAAGTAAAAGTTAAGGATAAAATAAAAGTATCAAATCGTAATAACTGTTTACGATTTCCAAATAAAGTTAGATTCCAGTAAACCACCAGGCTTGGCTTGAAGTCGAATCGAGACACGTACACGAGAGTATTGAATTATATGATTGATTGGACGCAAACAGGAAAGTTACATTAAAAGGCCACGGGTTGAACCAGGAGGACTGCTTAGTCTCGAGTCAAGAGGTTGAGAGTTGGGTTCGACGATTGCTTGGTGAACTCGAACTTGGTGATTATGTTGAAACAGCCACTGGACACGGAAGCACTCAGTCAGACAAGCCTCAAACTTGAAGATTGTGTTGCACAGCGACGGGTCATGGGACACGACACGAACCAAGGATGTTATCATAAACCTTGCTTTATTTTTGTTAACAGTCTATTACTTTGGGTTCATTTTGTTTTGAAAGATAGCTACATAGCGGCACAGGGGACTAACTTCTTTGATATCTTGCAGTTCTGCAGTATATTGCTCTACGGTATGTGAAGGTCGTTGTGTTTAAAGGAAATAGTTAGCATTTTACACTTGGAGTTATTTAATTGAAGAGACTGCTGTTTATGTGCACCATAATTTGAGATGTGGGCAATTTCTTCACGAAGATTCTTAAAATAATTCATATCATTGTAGTAAGAGGTGACAGTGTTTATATCATCTACATATATTTAATCATAGGTTAATGACTCTCCATTAAAAAACTTGAACCTTCAATTTTGAATTTTTGTGTAGGATAATTATATAAGTGCTAAAATTCTAAAATTCTTTACTATATATAGCTATAATAATAATATTAGCTTATATACATATATATATACAGTTAAATAATTTTAATAAAATTTAATTCTAATGCTTGATCATAATGTTAAACAATGTTTTCCATCAATTGTGAATAAACAAATTTACTTTTTATATAAAACGAGGACGACCTTATGTCTCAAGACAGAGAATGTTATATATGAAAATACTTATTTTTTATATTTTATCAGTAGGAATTCATCTTTACAAAATACATTTTTGTCAAGATTTAAAGATAATATATATATATATACCTAATACATATGGCTATAGAATTTATTTACAACAATCTCAATATATACATACGTATTTATAAGTAAATATACCTTTGGATAAAACTCGGCAAGTATTATGAAGTGTTATTTGTTAAAACTTTACTTTCGCGTATAACAAATAGTCAGATATACCTACATATTTACAATTCAATTGTTTTAATATAATAAATATATATTATATAGGTAATAATATCTAATATGTTTTTATTACAATTTGAACATATCAATATAAAGTCCAGGGAATTCTAAATGTGGCTGAGCGATTTTCAATTTAGCGATGATGTCATGGTGGTCATCATTCATGCGTCCCAATTTGGCACTAATTTCAGAGAGAGGAAAGTTGTCTCGGCGATGACACATTTCTAAAAGAAAACAAAAAAATAAACATAAAAATTACGCGCGACCATGCGATTTCAAAAAACAAATTGAAAATAAAATAATGTTGTATAATTATATTAGTTATTATCTTCATCAAGTTTAAAATTTTAATGGTGTAATCATTATTTACTACTTATCGAAGAGAAAGTAGTCTAAAATTGGCTAAAAAATAATAATTTCTCATTAGAAAGACAATTTAGTTTATGACTTAGAGGTGTAGATGTATCATTAATAGAATTTTGCGCAATAAGTGAGTATATTGAGCATTAAAACATTATATACAATTTACAATGCTACAATTCTATCTATAACTCGAATATGCATTCCCTCTCCAAGTCGGCAGATGTAGAAAAGATCTTCAAAATAATTGAAGAAAATGAAAATCCCAGCGTTGCGAATAATATTTTACCCTGAAGATGTATCAAAAGAACTGTTCAAACTGGAAGAACGACTCCAGCAATCCGCAATCAAACTTTACAAGAAAGCCTACAGTTATGAAGAACATTCCCTACACCACCTGATACCTCATTATTTTACCAGGTCAAAAACTTTTATGCAACCCTTTTGTTACTTAGACAGAACAGACGTTTTAAATCCTTTGTATACCTATCTTTCTACCTATCTTATAAACAATTCTATAATTACAAAAATTTATAATTTATAAACAATTTTAATAATTTTGCTAACTATATACCTGAATTATTTTAAACTACATGGATAGTGTGACTATTTTATTCAATACAAGCTTATTGTTATTATACTAAACAAACAATCCTTTCATTATGGTAATTCCACAAACATTACCTATTTTTAACTATGTGAGTCATTCTTCAATCCTATTAATTTGTATCAAGATATTGATAATAACATAATTGATAAATTATACCATTCAACTTACTATTTAAATAAACTTCCAGAGCAGTTTTACAATTTTCAAAAATGCGTTTAGTTGCTTCTTTGTCAACATCCACATCGTTGAAATCTAAATCAAAATTGTTTGAATTTATAGAGAGGCACTCAGTTTGCCTTAATAAATAATACATTCTGAGAGCTTATGAGAGAGGTGAAGGTAATGATCGACCATAATTAAACCGTAAATATCTCTAGAATGGATCTCTTATTATACTTGATCAACTTGTATTAATGTATTTAACTGTTCATCCTTTTTGTAAATGTAAAAATTATGGTTTTATTCTCTAATTTATGCATGATTATGAATCTATATACGACGGTTTATTATTATTAGTATAAAGAGATATAATGCATTGAAAAAATGCCAACAATGACCTTATAAGAACAATAGTTAAGCCTCATTTCGATTAATATTAGGTATGCTCTAATTTTATAGCATAATTTTATTACGCATTGCGGCTATTGTTTCATCTTTGATCAGAGGAGACGCAAATATGATTACATTAACACCAGCATGTTCAGACCATCAACTGAGCCGCACGCATCACCTATGTGTGGTTGTCTATGTCATATACTTTAGGTTACGCGTCAATAATTGTCTTTACATTCAATAAAGATAATGGTAGCGACCACCTATAGTAATAAAATTTACACCTCCCATCCATATATAAGCTAACTCTCTAATATGCTATTAGAACTGTTGTTTAGAAATGAAATGAAAGGTAAAATATTTGAACATTCAATGTCCTTTTATTCCGAGAATTATGGTTGTTTTTATTTATAAATAAAATTGACAAAAATAAAAGATAAAGATAATTTTTGTAGCATTGTTTAAAACAATATACTCGAAAACCAATAAGCTCGACACTTTACAAAGGATCTACTGGAATAAGAATGACATTATCCATAACAGGAATAGACTCAACACTCTATACAAAGGATCTACTGGAATAAGAGTGACATTATCCATAATGCAGGAATAGACTCGACACTCTATACAAAGGATCTACTGGGATAAGAGTGACATTATCCATAACAGGAATAGACTCAACACTCTATACAAAGGATCTACTGGGATAAGAGTGACATTATCCATAATGCAGGAATAGACTCGAAAACCAATAAGCTCGACACTTTACAAAGGATCTACTGGAATAAGAATGACATTATCAATTACAGGAATAGACTCGAAAACCAATATTTATATGCAAAAGAATCCGAGTTATAACCGGTTGTTACATAAGGTCACATATAAAATTTCTAGGAATTCCACAAATGAATGCATATATATAGTCTGATAGTCTGATAATATATATATATATATATATATATACTTCACACATTAGTGTTATTATTGGTCTATATCATATTTATGACATTTTTATAATTCATAAATCACAGTAAAGGTTAATCAATCTCAGAATAAAGCAGGACATTTTACACTTTCTACAACACAATCTTGTACATTAAAAGAAAGTATACCTTAAATATATCTACTATATAATACCTCTGTGAATCTATGCAGATAAATAAACCATATGTGCGCATTTTTCTTTTGATTTGATGCATTAGCCGCTGCCTATATAAGGGCGGCTTAGATACTCTGCATATAATAGTAGAATGTGTTAGAATTTTAATAGCGCATAATAATGCTCACAATTAAAATTTAACTTGTCTCGCAAAGTTATTTATTAAGCCAATGGACGAGTCATAAATTATTGGTTTATGCATTTCTAAATTGCCATTTGAATTACAGAGATCGGCATATTGACCTTACAAGTCGTAGAATGGAATCTCTTTTCTCATAATATGACCATAGCGCAATAAACAATAAACACACACCAAAAAAGATAATCAACATTTGCCAATTAAAGATTATATAATTCAGATGGAATATTGGACAGGTGCTTACCCACAGTATAACAAACAATGAGAAAGTCAAGGTGTTGAGGTTGAGGTTGAATGATTATAAATTCATGATAAACTTGTCTATATGCATCTCTTCTACCATACCAACATGATAATTATATGGAGCAATAAAAGTGATCAAAATGGATAATTAATTCACACCTAATGTTTTGAAATAATTAAAAGTTTTATTTAATGGGTAAATGTTCTGTTTGTTGCTTGTAAAGCTTATGGTCTTCTTAACCTTTGAAATGATTTATGAATTATAAAAATGTCATCAATACGATACGAATCAAAGGTTATCTGGGAGATAGAGTCTGACCTTATCGGCGGTTCCCATAATTTTAAACTATAGCCCTGAGTGATTCTTATTACATCGTTTAAAGAGACTACCACGGATGCTCATTGCGCGTGCAAATATTTGTAGATGGAGATATGTATTTGGGAAGAAATTGTCCACTCACTTTCTAAGACCTCTAAAGCGCAAAGTAGTATTAACTCCATGGGATCTAAATGCAAAGCTTTCAAATATTTTCCTGATTCGATGAGGTGTCCGACAATCTTGTTGAAGCTGGTAAAGTGACGCAGTATAATGACCCGCTCTTCAATTCCAAAGTCGAAATAGTTATATTCTTCCTTTTCTAAATCATAGTCGCAGGATAACTGCAGCAATATCATCGGATACATGCCTTTGCTAACTAGGAAACTCTTGGCAGATAAATCGAGATTCATGAAACCTATAAATGATATTGAACACTTGCATAAAAATTCGAATAATCAATAGTTACAGGGATGATAACAAGCGTGACACCATTAATAAGAGTGACCATTAATAAGAGAGATCATTAATAAGAGAGATCATTAATAAGAGAGATCATTAATAAGAGAGACCACTAATATGGTATGGAATATCACCTGGAATGGATTTGACTATAGTGATGACATGGTGAGTGTGCTCTTCAAATCGTTTCATCATTTTGCTCCAAACCATTTCCATGGAATCATTTCCATGAATTAAAAGATCCGGTCCAAGATTCTTAATATCCTATAATGATAGATTTACAAAGGAATTTAGTTGAATTATGACGTCATAAACTTTACTTGACAACTTACCATACAGTTTAAATTAATTATTTATTAAGTGTTGATTCCTTTATTGAAGTGTTGTATTACCCTTACCCTCAGTTTCGATCAAAATGTTACATTTTGCCTATTCACGTGTTATGCTTTGTGAGTAAGACGGTTTAGCTTAGCTATGTGTATGTCCAACAATTAATCGATATTCTTAATCAATTTAAACAAAATAAAGTTTGAATAAGTATAGAAATGAAATATTGAAAGTTTCGTTCAAAATGTCTAATTAATTCGATTCTATTAAGAATATTTCAGAAATATTTAATTCAAAAACTCTAATCTCTATATTGTTTAATATAATTTGTTATCGAATTGGTAGATAATTGCTGTTATAACTGCTTTATAACAACAGTATCAATTAGTTACTAGTAATTACCAACTAGTATCTAGTAATCAACAGCTAATAATTACCAACTAGTATCTAGTAATCAACAGCTAATAATTAC
>JAYMFX010023786.1:0-15479 GCA_036784945.1 Monocelis spectator
ATTGTTACAGTCGTTCCTATATTCTTTATCAATTTATTGACATTATAAGATGAGTGTAACTTACCTTTTTATATTATGACTATATATCGCCTAACTTCTTTTATTCACATGTTTTTGTAAATCTTTTTATTCCAGGGATGTCATAATTTTAGTGCGGGCGAGTACATTCGTAGCAAAGAGTCAATGAAAAAGCTTGATGTTCAGGGTGTGTTTGGGGCGGTCTGCCGTCACGAATTTTGGAAATGTGTTTTTGATATGACAAGTGGAGAGAGGTATATTTGTCTATATTAAATATAAATATTCAGTTTCTTAAAAATGTTTTTCTATGATCCAATTCTTTGCAATTTGATTAAACTCGATTTTTCAAAAGATCAATCAGTAGTTAAATACTGTCACTAAATCTAAGTTTGTAAAGATTTCATCTATTGTAGACGCCTATTAAATTTATTTTTATGTATTTTTCCATGATTAATTTGGAACATTTGATTTGATTGGTTATGATTTTATTTTAAAAAGGTATGCTTACGCTATAACTGCTATCCGTGAAATACTTGCCGATATTCCTTATCATTTCAAAGTGAACTTTGTCTATGACATAGCTTGTAAATTGGAAGAATATATTCTCCGAAGGCCTTGTGATCTTGACCTATTAGATCGAATCACTCTTTCAATTGATCAATTTCACAGTTATGGACATGCAGCGCATTGTCAGGTATGCTATATATATATTAGGAAGACTTTTGATCAACCTTTCTCAAGTCATTATCCAAGTTTAAAGGCGTATACTCGTCATAGTAATATAAATTTACCCAATAATATTTATTATGTACATCTGTAAACATTCACATGCTTTTTCTACCCCAGTACTCTTCTGCTTCTATGCAAAAGTGACACTGTTTGCTAAATCCCTGGATGACCTCTACACTTGCTTTGTGCTCAAATCTTGCATTATTGAGATTATTTTTATTTCACCAAGTTTATGTTGTAGCTATGGAAAACAATACGGAGTGTACCTTACACAGGACTCACGTCAGGAAGTGAAATGGAAAGACAATGGCCGATTGTAAGAAAAACATCTCCACAAACAAAGGAAATGAGCCTCGACCATAGGCATGACTTTCTTAGGAGTCTCATGTATCATGAAAATTACAAGAGACGACTTAATATAGGTATGTATACTAATTTTCTTTATAAATATCCATAAGCTAAATAAATATTTGTTAATCGTTGAGCGTCGGACCTATACTAAACCAACACTGTAAAAATGTAAATGTGTATACAGTGTTGAGTATTGAAAAGCTTAATTTCTTCAATAAGGCAAACATTTCTTATACTTTTTAAAATTTTAGTGCAACGTCTTTCTAAAGCTAAAAAGAATGCAATCTTTGTTCTAAAACAACAAAAAGACGACTTGACTAAAAAGCAGAAAGAGCATAAAAGTAAGTTTCACTCAACTGCCGTTTTGTATTGTTAATTCATTTTCCATCAGTTTTTATTCTAGAAGAATTATATGTCTAGCTATATTAAAAAAGAAACAAGTTTAAAGGCGTTCATAGTAATATAAATTTATCATTACTTTTTTAGTTCCACTTGTCAATGAAAGAATCATCGAGAAATGGCTGTCTGAAGAAAAGACTGCAAGTACTTCAAGCGGAGAAACACAACGCGTTAGATTACTGCAACAACTGCAAAATTTGGCAGTAGAACGGCGATATATTTTAAAACTGATTAAACGCTATCCAAGTAAAAAGATTATAAAACTATTTAGAGACTGTAGAAAGCTGGTTTAAAATGATTTTATTCAAGGCGCATTCAATCGTATATAGAAAATGAATATAATTTTGAGCTTATTTTCATAAAATAGAAGGAAAGATTTTTATAAATCTGTGGCTGCCTTCAACGTGATATTTAGTGTAATCTCTATACAGACCACATATGATTATGACAGTATTTGAACAAAGCCTTAGAAAATACCAGCACGCATGTTGCGTTTTATATTTGGCGAATAGCCGATACGACAACATGTACATAGATAATATACATAATGTTGTATTATTATGTACAACACACACCTTCCCGCAACGTAACAGTTATACAGTTATATATTTTAAGAGAGTGTAATCTCTACAGAGGTTCGAACTCTCGACCCCTAGATTGATAGTCGAGTGTTTCACCATTCGGCCAGCGCTCTCTAAAAGAACGACAATTTGAAAGCCTTCTTACACTGGGTGATAAGAGAGTTCGAATCCCGGATAATTCCCGGACTCTCGGGAATGAAATAGCGCTGTATAGAGATTACACTATCTTAAAATATAATAAGAAAGGCAGTGGCACATTCAATTTCATACTAAGAGTTGTAAATGTCTTGCTAAAATTGAAATATATTTCTCTATTCCAGGTGGTCAGAAGATCAATATTCGTTTGAACAAAGAGTTAAAGCGACAAGGAAATATGAGGCGAAAAATTGTTTTATCCATTCGAGATTGTGGTATCCGATCAGATTACAAATTCTTTCTAAATCCGGAATCGCACATTTTTGCTGAATTAAATGATGCAGAAGAAAGAATAGCCAGAACCTTCCGATTGGAGGTCATTCGTATTTGGCGTATGAAAATAAGGGCTGAAGAAGAACTTCAGCTCATTGATTGTGAATGTGCCATCAACTTTTTTTCTAATGCCCTGATTCAAATGCAATTCGAATCAGAGACTGATAAACGCTTATATGCTTATTATTATTTTGAGTCTGTTTCTTATAAAAATCTTATTGACGGATTAAATGGAATTATTCAAGAAAAGTATTATTTTTCTGAATCCTCAGATGATTCCGATCCTTTTGATTCCTCCACTGATGATGAACCCACCGGAGATGAAATTGAGCAAGACATCTAGGTTTTACAAATTTAACTCACACTTTATTATTGTCTTTAACTTTTTATTTTTATTTTATAGTTATAATGAATATTTCAGGATGCTAATCAATTATACACTTTACATAATCTAAACCTATGACTAGTTAGCTCATCATTCATAGTTATCAGTATTATAATATCGAAAATATCGTTAAATGTGTATCTCTCAGTGATTTGATTTTAAATTTTTGTGTTTGTTATTTCAAAAATAAAAACTAATTCATCAACTCCATACTATTATTGTTTTATTCAGACAGCTAATTTAACAAAAATTCAAATTTACATTATAAATAAAGCGTTTTATTTAGAATAAAAATAGCAAAAGCTGAACTCACCAGACTGTTTAGAATGCGTAAGTATAAAGTAGAAGCATAGGCTATCTGTGAATGCAGTAATCTGAGTTTATCCTAGAGTTATTAAATATCGGGTGGTCGTAAAGTCCTTAACCCAAATAATAAAATCAGTTATGATAGGATATATTGTAATAAACATGGGTATATACGTACAATTATTTATAATAGAATCTTAAGTTTGAAAATGTTAAACTCACTAATTAATAAGTTTACTTCTATACCCAGTGAAAAATGCCGATTTGGTACCTACCATTTGCAAGTCGTATGTACGAATATCGGCACCGATGTTTAAAATAAATATCTGGGCCATATTAATAAAAAAAGTAATTGCTTGGAAGATTTTACTTCAAGTAAAAGCATTTGCTTCATTTTATTAATACGGCCCAATATACCGATGTACTGTATTTAATATATGTAGAGAGGTGCCGACTTTTAGAAAATAGTGAGGAGGGACTCCGTCTTGTTGGTAAAACCAAATTGTACCTTGCACCTCGAGTAAAAGATGATTTATATATATATATTTATCAATAATTTAAAATGGATGTATAAAATTTAAACGAATAAATCTAAATATATAAGTGCTATCGGAATGTTTTGTCCGATTTTTCTAAGGGAAAAGTCTTTTATCAAAATATTTCTCTATTTTACCATTTGTGGTCATATAGATTGTAATTCTTGTAAAATACGCGTCTTTAGTAGAATCATAGAATTCATGCGTACTATGGATAATCCCTTTACTGTGTTACAAAATTTACTAGTATTGAAAATACATACATATGTACAATCATAAAAATCCTCATAATCGGACAGAACTTTCCGATAGCACCTTTTAGAATATTGTAATGAATAAAAACAAGATTGTTCAGATTTGGTACCGGGATGTAATCATATAAAGTGTCTGTAATAAATGTCCTAACATGAAGTATAAATATTTGTTTTTATTCATAACAATATTCTCTATACAACATATATTCGTTTAAATTTAGAAATCCATTCTTAAATAAAGATATATAAATAAATTTAATATTAATATCGGCATAATGATTGGCCTTGACGATTTAAATTTTATACTTTATTTTATTTATATTTTATATTTTACACTTATTTTATCACCGTCATATTGAATAACGATATTCTCAACATTTTTACTTTCCTAGTTTCTCATTTTGGAAAGTCTTGGTAATTTTTAATCCAAAATATACGCTTATTACTATTATTATAACCGGGGAGGACGAAATTATAATTGTTTTAATACAGAATCCTCTCCAAATGGAAATGAAACATGTGGAATCTTCAAATCCTCTCCTGACGGTAATGGAAATGCGTAGAATCTGCTTCTCGTGCTGATGGTAATGAAAAAATGAAAATGGCTATACATCTGACTATGCTCTCAAACTAGACCAATCTGTCTGTATTTTAATGCGTATTCTACTCTGTATTTAATGTATCTATTCTGATTAATCTGTATTCTATGCTCTCAAACTAGATTAATCTGTCTGTATTTTAAACACTATTGAACACAACATTGCTCTATATTCTTATCTATACTAATTTTTGTATTCGTATCACGTTCTGATTCCCATTCTAAAACTATAATAAAGCTATTATTATTATTATTATTACTCTATTAAAACTATTATCTTATTGTAATTTATTACTATAAGTAGTATTTCGTTCTCCACGGGCATAACGTATCGTTACCACATGATACCGAGCTATCGGTAATATATATCGGTACCATAATTGTTCATTGCAATTGGTAACGTGCCTCTTTTGAACAACCCTCTTCTTAATTATGAAATAAAAATCCCTTCCTTAACACCAAATTAGATTGGAAGACCTATCGCAGCTCCAGTATTTTTTTGTGTGGTTATCAAAAAACAAGATAAACAAATTACAAGAACGATGTCACAAATTCAAATATGTGGTCCATGTAATGAAAACTGTCTCCGAGGTCAATGAAAGAAGTGACTAGACCCATGTCAACAGCCAAAATAATTCCGATTTCTATGTCTAGACCAGTCTTACATGTTTCTAAAAATGAAATCCGATTGTATTCTACATCAATTTATTCCTCAACATGCATGTAGCAATCGATTAATTCTTCCTTATATCAAACAGAACTCTTTTCTAAACAATTTGTTTTATTAAAAATGCCATTAAATTTAACAATTTGCTTTAATCTTTTTCGTATACGTTAAACTCGACTTTTTAATTTTTATTATCCGTGCACACTCAAAACATTTCATTACTCTTATCGCCCAATAATATTTATAAACAAACACATTAATGCAGCGTTACATCCCCAACATAAAATATAACTATAGTCACTGGGTAGGTTGTTGGACGTAAAGGATTGAGAGCGTGGTCACTTCCAACAGCCACTATGAGATACGTGCCTTTCATACCATACGTTGTAAAACTCATGAATCGTAAAAAGTAAAATTTACATGACAGCTTCAGATTCCCTTAAAATCACATATCATATGCGAGTCATGTAAGCGACTAATCAATTGTCAAAAATGCCTGCATTGTGTTACGGTTTTCTACTTAATCGACGTAATTTCAAAATAATAGAACACATTTATAAAATCACAATGTGTATTTGATTTACATACAGAAATATAAATTAATTGAAACAGTAATTAAACAAAAGGAAATGGAACGAAGTGTACAATTCGAGGGATAAAGATCATTACTAAATAAAACTATATCTATGTTTGTGTGTACATATATAATAAGAATAAAATAAAAAGGATATATATTTTTTATCTATGAATATCAGCTGGTTGCTGATTAATCGCTGGTATAATTATCTCTAGAATCAGTAGGTAGTAGATAGATGTAACAGGTAGACATAGAATATTAAATGAAAACATGTAGAAAATTGGTGTTTATTAGATGCAGATATGATAACAGTTATCTATGTTGAATATATCTGATGATGAAAGTTAAGTATGTTGTAATAGATATCAATTTTGAGATATTGCTAAAGATGTCCATATGGATAAAAATGTAGACATATTATAGACACATATGTGAAGAGAAATAGAGGTAAGTAAAGCGTTTATTTGTAAATACCTAATGAGAATCTGATATAGACGAGTATGAAATATAAAACATTTAAAAACATGATAAAAATCGGGATGAAAACATAAATACAAAAAAGAGAAATGTAGATAGAATTATTGTTAACTAAAATAGTTGTGTACGGGATAAAAGAACGTAGTCTAAGTAGTGTGCAGATGATATGATAAGGCACAATTAAGATCATTTTCAAAGAATAAAATAGTTTAATGCAGATATATTCATTTTAAACATAGATGATTATCCAGCCGGAGTTTATTGATTATACACTTCATTTTTGTGTATCTCCTAAATATCTTACGATGCTTTCCAATTTTTTGATTGCATAAAATGGTACAGCTAATAATAGCATTGTGTAATTTCATATAGAAAGAATTTTATTTTAACGCATAAAGATATTATCAACACCATGAACAATGAGTATGTCTCTCTTCGTCAAATTTAACAAATAGCAAAAGATAGAAGAGTGTGATTCCTTTTCTCGGACAAAATAGTGGAAAATCTGTGGCTCAGGTTTAAAATGAAATTGAGGATAACAACTTTTCCTTAAGAGAATCAAAGATGAATTGAAAGTAGTTTCTTCCCTTCGCAGCATAAGACAATAAATAATTTGATATATTTAACTTTCTAACTATTTTATACAAATGTGCCACTGCCTTTCTTAATAATAATATTACAATTCCTAAGAATTTTAGCTTAAAGCAGTATCGTGCTACTAACAATAGGGTTGAACTAACCATTTCACACTGCTAAGAGTGACTTAAAGTCAAGATATTGAAATCTCTATACAATATTTCATTCCCGATACTGCTTTAAGCTAAAATTATTAAGAATTATATTATTAAGAAAGGCAGTGGCACATTTGTATAAAATTCATTCATACGCTAAGCTGGCGTTTGTGCTAAAAACAGTAATCTCTATGTCTGATTCAGCATCCAGTTGAATTAACACGCAGTATAAGAAGGCTTTCAAATTGTCATTCGTTTGTAGAGAGCGCTGGCCGAATGGTTAGAACGCTTGACCACCAATCCAGGGGTCGAGAGTTCAAATCCCGGTGATGTGTATACTCTCGGGAATGAAATATTGTATAGCGCTGTTGACTTTTTAACAGATTTACAATCACGGTCACTTAATATAACCTAGTGGAAACTTTTTGTCCGAGAAAAGGAATGACACGCACTATCTTCTAACTATTTGTTTTACGAAACAACATATGATTCAGTTAGGAAGTGTTAAAAAATTTTAAAATGAATTTTATCTGCATTTTTTAAAATTGATTTTAGCATTCTGGACCCATACGCCTCTGGGCGCATGAGTTTACAGCCTACAATACCTTCCATCTCAACCCGAACTTTATTCTCCTCCATCTTTTTATAAGGCACTTTCTTTACAGCACCATTACTTGCTTCTCCTAAAATATAGAAATCTAGATTAAAGATAAAGAGTATATTTAATTCATCGGTAATTAAATATAAAAAAGTTTCAGCAGGAATCGTTTACACATTGCTATTGTAAACTACAATATATTTCGGTACAATCAGCAGTTTATTCATGAAAATATATTTAGACCCTTACCATAAGATTTATTATACTAGAAATATTTGAATTGTAGCATATAAATATACTCTCAGTCTACAAATGTAAATGAAATTTAATTCAAGAACATTTATTTAAAAAATTCTCACAAGGCATGAAATTTATAAATGCGTTTTGGAATAATATGTCAACTCAATCGTTTAGTGATATACACCAATATATGTTAAGAAATAGTGAAAGTGAAATAAGAAATATTTTTCAGCCGTATCATTACATTATTGCACATTGATTTAATAAATGTCAACAAATTATCCCAATATTTGTTTAGAATCTAGAAATCGGAGATACCGATCCCATCCTATAAAACATTTAATTGATTTACTTGTCAGTAAATCATCAAGTATCGCAACCCTCGAACATATGCCAAAGTTAGGTTACATACCAATTACCAACATAAATATGATATTGACATAATTCTTTAAGAATTATGTCAATATCATTACAAGGCAGTGGCACGTTTACTCAATTAACATAAATATGGTTTACGATTCAATTTTTTCTAATTATTTGAAACAAATAATATCATTACTTCTAGTAGCATGATTTTCAGGTTTTGCTGTGGCCTGGCAGTCCTTATACCTGATTCACTACTTGAATATACTTTGCATTTTTAGGCCCAAGAATATCTACTTATGTATGTTTGTTTGCTAAATAATAAATTGGTAGAAATATTGTAGACATGCTGTTCTTTAAACTGTATTATGCACAAATATTCTGCATATTAGTATATTATTGACAAAACTTACGATATTTCTCATTAAAGATATTGCGCACAGTGTGGCGCAAAACTTTAATATCTGTAATTGGTTTCACTGTGGCCTGGCAGTCCTCATACCTGATTATGAATTCAGGATTTTGTTGAATGTATTCGGCACTTTTAGGGCCAGAAGAAAATACCTTCACTGCGCCTTTAATTTGTAGGAGGCAAATGGCTTCTAGTTTTGCCTTTTCTAGATTAGTTATCTGTAAATAATTCCAAAATAAAGTTTCAATTAGACCTGACATTCAATAATATGAAATGATATCTAGTAATATCAAACTCCATAGGTCTTCCATAAAGATATTTTGAGCTATTGATATATTAAATGACATTTAAAACAATAATAAAATTTACACTTCTCCTGAAATCTCGAAAGGCACATTCTTCTTCTGTTTCTCTGGCCCGTTTAATAGCTTTATTAATAAATTCTTTTCTTTCATTAGCAGGCAAACTTTTCCAAGCAGCACCTGAATTTTTTTTAAATTGATTTTGACCAACAAATAAATTGTAGCCTGTTGCTTTTCCGAGTCTCTTTCGGATAGTTTTTTTTTGGCTATTATCAATTTTATTCTAAAATAAACATGGCAACAATAACAACACTTATTAACTAGGTCCAAAAGATTAGGGAAAGTAGGAAAAACAAGCAGGAATAGTTATTCTAAAGTAGTGCTTAGATACCACTTTCCATCAACATTTGGTATCCCTTACTAAAATAATCAAAAATGTCTATTTGCTATGCCTGGTTTCATTGACTCAATTGACAATCCAACAGTCCATGCATTGAAGTTATATTTTTCAAATGTCTCTATGCATGAAAAATGGTAATTGTTCCGTCACTTTAGAAAAAATACATTTAAGCAATACAAAATTTCATGTCACTCAAAACATTTTTAAGAGCATCACATAAGAAACTATAGTGCAATGTAAATTAAAACCAAACTGCTTAATAATATATCCTATCCTATGCAATTTCACAAATATATGTAAATGGAATGGAAGTAAGTCTATATTTCAAAAAAGTGCATAGCACAAATTTTTCTTAATAAAATGCAACTTCTTATCATCCATATAGGTAAATAATTTGCATTTCTTTGAATTGTGTTCAGTTAGATATTTCTATTATGCTATTTTGCAATTTACAAAACATACCTATTTCATTTTATTTGTCAAAAAGTCATGCCTTGGATAAAAAAATATTGTTTAAATTGTTAATTAAGAGACATGAATTTTCTATTGAATCTATTACATAGTACTTATAAAGTTGTAAAATCTTATAAGACCTTATATCAGGTTAGATATGCCACTGCTTTATAAATTGTTTTCATGTGCCAGTTGGTTATGTACTTGTATCTAAAGTTATAAGAATTTCCCCAAATAGTGGTCATTGGTAGTATATAGTTAATACTATATAGATGTTCATAGGACACAGAGCTATCAACAATTTGTTTTACTAAACATCATCATGTTATAGGGTTCCTATCAGCTTTTCCCAAAAAATATCCAGGAAATACCCATACGTATACAAGAATTATACCTGTTCCCGTATACAATGGCTAAGCTTAGCTTCTGCTTAGCCAGTGTCAACAAATAGTTATATTCTTAACAATTGGCCTCCACCTCCCCTTTAAGGAAACAAGAGGTATTATGTGATGTAATGTTCTGTTGTATGCCAAAAAATAATTTTTTTGTATCAATAGGCCTATACACAATAACAAACATTGTTAGCCCCGTAGTCAGATGCTCCACCAACTTTATTCAAATTTAAGGATGTCAAATGCCTATGTCTCTGCAACCTATTTGTAGTGCTATCATTGAGCTGTCATTAGGCTAATTACTAGAGCTGTAAAATAATGTAGCGATACATTTTTTACAGCCACTAATCATTCTTTACCAAAAATATATTCAGGATTAGTAGGAACCCTGTGTTAGATAAAACTAAGGACATATTATTGAAAGGGAAATAGATATAGAAATCAATAAATTAAATACACAATTTTCCAATTCTGTGAGTACACTATATAATTTGTGGAATTAGAGTTCAATTACGGTTGCCAACAAATACAATTACATTTTAATGTCATATTAATCACTCATATTTTAGTTAAAATTGAAATTGAAATTTACAAAATTGTTTTGAGATATATAAAGAATAATAAATTCAATAATATGTATGTTATAAATTCTGTTATTAAAACATAAAATTTACATTTAACACATTCATACTGCTCGCTACTTATTTTCAAATTCTAATCCAGCGCTACAAGGTTAATAATAATACGCTAAATTCTCGACGGAAAAAAGCTTCAAAAACGGATAAACGGACGTTTTTTTATCCACTATAAGTGGGCGTATATTTGTCCGTTTTCTTCGCTATAAGTGGCGATTATAAAAAATACGGGTGATTATTTTCAGTATTTGAATTATTTTCAATATGTGAATTATTTTCAATATATGAATTATTTTCAGTATTTGAATTATTTTCAGTAGGTATATGAATTATTAAATTGAATTATTGGAGATGTAATAGAATTTTCATACTTTTTTAAATTATCTAATTTATCAGTCATTTGTTTAATTTGTTCTTCTAATTTACTTTTCTTTTCAATCATATATTTACATTCTTTACATGTATTATTTTTATCATAAAATAAATCAATAGGTTTAACTATTTTACAATTATTACATATTTTACTTTCATTAAAAATATTAGAATATTGATTTAATTGATTAATAAAATTATGTTGATTAATATTTAGTAAATATTTTTTCATCATTGTATTTTCGTATTCTAACTTTTTAATATAAATATTGTCATTCATATTATTATTTAAAGAATTATTATCATTTATAGAATTATTATCATTTATAGAATTATTATCATTTATAGAATTATTAGAATTATTAAAAATACTATACTTTTCAGAACATTCTTCACATTTATCTGTATTCATTTTATTATAATGATTATTTTTACAAATAATACATAAGGAATTTTGTGTTTTTTTTTCAATTTTATCTTCACACTCATAACAAATTTGACTTGATAATGAATCATTATCATGTGGTTTAGAACAAAATTTACATATTGAATTTTCTGTTTCCATTTTTTAAGATAAAATATGATTTTTTTATTTTTCATAAATTTCATATTTTTCATAAAATTTTATTTTTTAGTGCGTCACGCACCTCGCAAATTTCTATTTTACAAAATAATTATTTTATGTAAAAGTGTTAAAAATTAATTAAAAATTGAAAAAATAATTATTTTTTATAAATTTCATAAATTTCATATTTTTCAATTTTCATATTTTTTAGTGCGTCACGCACCTCGCAAATTTCTATTTTTACAAAATAATTATTTTGTCAAATTAATTATTAAAAAAGAAAGTAAAAATAAAAATTCAGTAAAACATATTAATGAAAAATATCCAGATGTTCATTTAGAATTTAAAAATGATTGGAAAATAATTTCTAGATTTAAAAAATTATCAGAAAATTTTATTAGAGAATTTAAAGATGAAGTTGATTGGCTTTTTATTTCATGGAATCAAAAATTATCAGAAGATTTTATTAGAGAATTTAAAGACAGGGTTGATTGGAAAATAATTTCTATGAATCAAAAATTATCAGAAAATTTTATAAGAGAATTTAAAAATAAAGTAGATTGGTATTTTATTTCTAATAAAAATTTATCAGAAGAATTTATAAGAGAATTTAAAGATAAAGTTGATTGGAAAGAAATTTCTAAAAAAGAAAATTTATCAGAAGAATTTATAAGAGAATTTAAAGATGAAGTTGATTTTTATATTATTATTATACATCAAAAATTATCAGAAAATTTTATAAGAGAATTTATAAGAGAATTTAATTTTCATGATATTGTTGAGTATCAAATATTATCAGAAGAATTTATAAGAGAATTTAAAGATAAACTTGATTGGAAAAGAATTTCTACAAATCAAATATTATCAGAAGAATTTATTAAAGAATTTAAAGATGAAGTTGATTGGAAACAAATTTCTAAAAATCAAAAATTATCAACAGATTTTATATTAAAGAATTTTATCAAGTAAAAAATATCAAATTAATTATTAAAAAAAGAAAGACGGAACATTTATCAGCAGAGAATTATTATAATACAATGGTAAATGATATTACTAGAGAAAATGATATTACTGAAAATAATACACCTATTTTCACATTAACTGATAAATTAAATAACCCTAAAAAATACTTTTCTAATTCATTTGAATTTATAAAATTACAGGATAAAAATAAAGTTTATAAAATTGTTGAAGGTAAGAAAATAAAAACAATGTGTAATGGTAGTTTTTGAAAATAAAACAGCTGTTACATTACCAAAAATGTTTGCAAAATTAGAAGCAAATGAAATTAAAGAATTAGCAAATTATTCATTAAAATATAAAGGAAAAATTCAGGATGGAAGTTATGAAAAACATGATTTAGAATTTATAAAATAAATAATTTAGTAGGTATAAAAATATAAAAATATAAAAAATAGTTAACATTTTTGTCACGTTAAAATGTCACGGTAATGTATCAATTAAATTATCATTTTTATAAACTATCATTCTTTTATTAAATTCAAAATCATACATTTTTTGTCTTTCTTCTACTCTTATTTTTCGATCAATTTTATTTAAACAAAACTGTTTATAATTAATTAATAAATAATTTTCCGTCTCTGTATCATCTGTATCATTAACTATTTTTATTTTCTTATCCATTGTTATTTTATCTGTTTCTATAGAACTTCTAAAACCTTTTATTTTACCTTTAATTTCTTTATTATCTAACATATAAGAATAATCTTTTAGAGCTGGACAAACAACTTCTGTTATATAATTTTTACCTATTTCACTTGTTAATTCACCTAATCCTGTTCCTAATAATTTTTCAACTTCTCTAACTGATTTACATTTTTCATGATTACATTTTTTATTTTCACAAGAATCATCAATATATATGCAAGAATCTGTATCACAATAAATAACCCTTTCATCTAAATTATCTATTAAATCATATAATTTTAATCTAGCATGAGCTGTTGTAAATAAAGCAATATATATATTTGTAGATTTATTTGGTTTCTTCCAATAATCTTTTTTTTCATATTCCATTAACCAAACATTATCATTTAAAATTATTGGACATACTTCTTTATAACTATCATTAAAAACTATATTTATTATTTCATCTATATTTGTACAAAATTTATTTTGTTTAAAATTATCTCTCATTCCAAAATGTCCCCATAAACTATTTAAACAAATTTTTGCTATAAATCTTAAACCAGCATTAAAATTTATTTTATTAATATCTAAATTATATTCTTTATTATCTAATACCTACATATTTATTTTTTGCAAAACAAAAAATATCATTTTCACAATTTTCCTCACAAATATCTTTATTACATTTACAACCAGATGCTTCTAATTTATATTTCATAAATAATTTTACATATGCATCAAATAATCCAACTTTAGTTTTTTCAAAATGTTCTATTTCATAAATATATTTTAATTTATAACCTTTTTTAATTGCTTTATTTATTTCAATTGTTGTCCTTTATTCATACATGTATTACACAATCCAAAAATTAATTTATAAGCATTACCACATTTTATTTTACATGCTAAAACAGGTAAATATAAATTTCTTGGTGGTAATATTTTACATTTAATTACTCCAAAATATTTTTTATTTAAGTAATCTTCAATTGATATATTAATTAATTTTATAGGATGATCAATTGGCATTTCACTATTTTTATTTACAAATGGATATAAACTTACAAAATCCACATATCCTCCTTTCTCTTTTTCAATATCAAATTTCTTATATATTTTTATTGGTTCAGTTCTACCACCATAAAATGCATCTTTTGGATTCATTTTCTTTAGTTCTTCATTTACTTTATAATTTTTAAGCTTTTCATTTTTATCAAAATCACATTCCCAAAAAACAATTAATTTATATCTTCCATCTACTAAAATATTATTTTGTTTTGCAATTGTTTTATCATATAATTCTTTCATAGTTTTATTATTCTTTCTATTTATTTCATCTTCATTATAACAATTTTTACATCCGTGAAAATAACATCCATTAAATTCAAATATAAAAGTTTCATTAGTTTGTTTATTATAATAAAATCCATCAACCTTATATTATTTATTGTTAGCTATTATTGTTCTTTCACCTCCTCTTTTTGCATGTTCAATTTTTATATTATTTTGTTTAGAAATATATTCTAACCATTGAATTGATTTATGAGAATATATACATCTTCAAATTTTTGTGGATCACAAATACCTATTGTCTTTTCAGGAACCATACTCATATATATATTTGAACATACTTGTGCAATATTGTTATATATTGAAATGGATCTATTTTTTTTATATTTATATATATATTTCTAAATGTTAAACAACCTTTAAATAAAATTATAACATCTGTTAAGCAATAATAAAACATTTCTTTTCGTATATTAAATATTTCATTGTTATTTATTTTTTCATCATACCATTTCTTCAATTCTTTTTTACTTTTATTTTTTTCACTCATTTCATAATATCCATAATTTTTTAAATTGGGATATTTACCAATATAATTTTGATTTTCTTCTGTATTAAATAAATCAGGAAAATATCCTTTAGTACCATTAAATCCAAAAGTTGAAGGAAATCCACTTAAAGGACATTGTGTAAAATTTATTGAATCTATAAATCTAATATTTAAATTATT
>JAYMFX010023897.1:0-15476 GCA_036784945.1 Monocelis spectator
GTCCACAGGTTTTGACAGAGAATAAATTAGCCAATATTTCAGATGCCATGGCACAAAGTCCTAACAAAACTAATGCTTTAAAATATTCAGCATTTAATTGTAATTAAAACAAACAGTTATTATTCTCATGGAAAAATGTTTTTCATGCTTTCCCTAAAGACATGCAAGCAATTTATATTATTTTTCAAAGTGTAGGCGTATGGATTTATGAATTTTTCTATAATGGATCTCAAAATGCCAGTTACATCAAAACATCAAATGACTGATTCTAATTCCATATTTGTATTTGAGAATATAAGCACCATTTAAAGCATTTATTTGAAGTTGCATTATATTCTTTAAACTAATAGTCTGTAAAAGACTTCACCCCACTCAGTCTTTTAAAAATGACGTGCTGCACTACTAAAGAAAATTTGAAATATGAAAATCATGATGCTTGTAATAAATAAAGCCTTATAAGGCTTTATAAGCATTACAAGCATTACAAACATTACCGTATTACAAACATTACAAACATACTATACTGTTATTACGATTAACGTGGATGAATATCAATAAATAATAGGACTGTTAAGTGACCCTCCAATTCTATGGAAATTTAGACTTCCCAAGGATACTACATAATCTCTGTATGCTCTTCGTATCCAATGGAAGTCATTTTCCTTAGAATTAGAGGGTCACTCAACAGTCCTATACCCGAACGTAGTGAGGGTATTATTTCCATTGATATTCACCTCCTCATATCGTAATAACAGTATAGATTCTATAGTTCTTAGTACTGTAGAACAAGATAAATTCTGAACATAGAACAGAGTTCATAGAGATATAAAATTTATTTTTCTACTACAAGTCTAGTACATGAATACTGGGATATGGAGTACTGGGATATGGAGTTCTGGGATATAGAGTACTGGGATATGGAGTACAGGAATAGCTAATAATTCAGAATTTAGAAATAATTACAAACAAACAAACAACATGCATAATAAAAGTCAATTTAAACTACAAATTAATCCTCCGACTTTATGTTGACGTTGATTGTGCAGCCAGAACAGTTTGAAATATGAAAAATAGGTCGTTTATCTGTGGTAGTCATTTGATTACTGCTTATCGAATTCGAATCTCCAGAGTCGTTCGGTGTGCTTTTAATCACGGAGAAAGAAGAGTCTAAATTTTTGACACGCCATAAAGAGACTCCGACATGTTTCTTTCGAACTTTCTGGTGTCAACTTTTTCTGTATCACTGATTTTGGAATTCCACTTTCTAGAAGCCGATTTTGCGCAGTGCGTCTTAAGCTGCGCAATTAGACTTTCTTACTGTTCCCTGTGCTGTTGTACATTTTATAATGTCATCTATTTCACAGCAGAAGTTTGAGCGAAACGTTTTCGACTAGGCTTTTCTGCATCTTCAAGAATACTGGCAATATCAGTAGTATCTAGTACTTCTAACTCTGAATATCGTACAAATCAGAATCGGAAACTTGAGAACACATCTTTCTATCTATCTATCTGTATCTTCACAATGAACTGAAATGAATAGACTGAAATTTAAACAGTGGAACAGTGAATTCAAATTTGACAAGAGACAGTGAAATCTATAATATGAATGGACTCGTTAGAGGATTTCCATGCTTAGAAAGTACGAGGACGCTAGGCGTCCGAGTATTTTCTATGAGGCATGAGGCATGAGGCATGGGGTATTCTACGACTGCATTCATATACACATCCCTTACTTTTATGGGGTATAAGGTATAAGTATTATTTACTCTATGCTCCATAGATGGAGGTTAATGTTTATGTACTTATTTAATCAATATGCACATAATATTATCATTTGGACTGATTATAATCCAACCCGGAAAAAATGTCCAAAGAAAATCATGAGGACGACCTAGGCGAAGAAAAGATTGAAACATCAAATTTGAATAATACAAACTATGAAGTGTTAGAAACGACAATCTCTGGTATGATATTCACTTTTTATTTATTTACATTTATGCTTACAAGTATTACTAACGAGTTCAGGATTCATGGTCTGAATTCAGTAAAAAACAAACAAACAGATAAAACGATTATGAATTAAACTGCGTAAGAGGCTAGGATTGAGCCGGGGGCTCAATCAGATAAAACAGAAATGGTTCTCTTTGGAGTTTAACCCTTTTAAGTTAGTTTGAAGATGATTTTCATATTGTGAATTGTATGAAAAAAAGAATTTGGGTATAGAAAAATGATTCGACGTATTCTTGCGAATAGACACATTTTATTTAAAAACGAGGCAAAGAAACAACTATTACATAAGAATTTCTTAGAGATTATCATCACTCTATAACTGACTTTTCCCAAAAGATGGGGTTACAACAATATATTAATACATACAATAATTCAATAATATACACTGCGAATTAAAAATTTTTTTCCAAACAATCAAACCACGCCTGTTTGATGTAATTCTCGATTGATTAGGAATAATTTTTGGTATTATTTTCCATTGCAGCGGCTAATAATCCTACCCAACAAGTAAGTATATCTAATATTGTTCATTAAATTACTAATTTACTTACTTTTGTAAATTGATTCATTTATATATCCACAAGCTATAAGTGTACAATATATAGTTTACAATTTTTCTTAGCAGTTAGGAGAAGCTGGACGACCATCTGAAGAGAATGTTGGCAGACGTAAAGGAGATAGGGAGGCATACATTCGTCATATATTAGATCAAGTGGTGAACACACAAGCGAGTAATTTCACATAAAAAACTTTCAGTTTAATATCGACCGCATATTTAGATTGTTTATTTGTTATTATAGGAAAACTAAATGATTGAATATCTGGGCTCATCATAAAACCTACTAATACGATAGTCAAACACATTTTTATTCTAAAGATTATAGTGAATATTCTTTCTTTGAATCTTAAGGGAACAATGGAAATACATCAACGCCTGAAGAACTAGGCTGTTTTAATTGGAACAACAAGTCCTCAAGATTCGAAGCTGCGGCTTCTACAACCAATGATGGTATAGAATTGAAAATAACCTGCAAACCCAAAGGTAGTGATTCACAATCATATATTTATTCGAGTTGCTTAGGTTATATTAATTGAGAAACGAAGCAATTTAGTAGTTTTCGACAAGTAGGCGGCCTTCTTGATGACGTCAATGTAACTTGTTTCGTGTTTCCTCGATTTGTATGTCCATCCTTAGGTTCTTAATGTCCTATGTCCATCCTTAATCTCTTGATGTTCTGTCTGATATCTTTACATACATATAGCATAAAGTATATATAATAGCAATGATTATGTAACAATATACCTTAAAGTATTCAAATGCTATGCATTTTAGATAATATGGGCAATAAGAAATGATTTAAGGGAGAACCTTGAAAATAGAATGTGCACAAATTTCCATTGCCAGATTATAAACACTTTATTTTGTGCAAATGTGATGATATAGTCAAAACCATATTCAATTAATTCATAACAAAAACAACAACTTGTTTATTATCAATAGAATATATTGAATAAAATGCATTAATAAACAAAAATGTGAATTTTCTTCACCAAAAAATGAAGCAAACAAAAAAGATAACAAGTAAAAGTTTGTATATAAGTACTTATATATGCATGCTGTGTGTATAAATATGAGATCTATAGTTTTGACTAGAACACAATAAATATGAAAGTACCTACATTATGTTATTCATAATTAGATAAATATAAAAAACTGCATATTTAATAGAATCATGCACTCAAACTTATATAGAGGATCTGAAATTATAAATCAAATCAATATAAACAGACAATATTCAGATCACAATAGTAGTCAATTTGTTTTAATAATATTAATTATCAGTAAGATTCTTATAGTCATATACCTAGAACATATTTCAAGAACTTCAATAAAATATCCAAGAAATTCAACTTCAATAAACTTTCATTCTAAAAATGAATCTAATGGATGCATGTAAGAATAACACATTTAAAGCAAGGACATGCAACAAAGCGTAATCTGAAAATAAATACATAGCATATAATGTAGATGGTATATATGTATATTAATAAACAGTTTAATGGCTTTATCAGGTATAAGATCCAAAAACCCTCATTAAAAGCTAAATAAAGACCATCTCTCAAGCACTATTTTATTTCTAAGGATTTTCACCACAAAATATCCAACAAAAGCTTTTTTAAATATGAAGTATGTTTGTAGACATTAAATTGTGTTAAATTCATTAAAAGACTTAACAAATTATAGAATAGTATTACAGTAAAATCTCTTTACTACGGAACTGTCCTTTTTTATTCTTCATGATAAAAATAAGGCTATAACAGATCATTCTTTCTGTCCCTTTATAAGTCCGTCAGCTATAGAGAGTTTACTTTATGCAGATAATTTACAATTTAATTTCAAAATTCCTAAGCGCGAGATCATATATGTATATAAGGAATATTTTATAAACTTTTCTCTCTAAAAAGTTAACATTAAATGAATGTCATGCAATTCAATCATGACGCATCTATATGTATATAAATGAATCCAAATTAATAAGAACTGACATTACAAAATTGTCACACTACACATCAGAATGCATTGAATGTAAAGAAAAACAAAGGCCATTGTGTCGCGTAAACACTTTTGAAGAAAACAAATATAAAAAAGAGTGAATATGAAAGCACAAATCAGTAAAAATGAATTAATATGAATATTCATGATTTCTCACAATTAAAACATTTTATGTATATAGTAGTATACAGCGATTGTTTGATTTTTAATTTAAGCGCTGATTAGCGAATCTTGGCGGGGCTACTCCGTATGTTCTCGTGGCACTTCTCGCCAATTTGGAATTTGTGTTAGGTCTGACTTTTAATGTTCCTTCCTCGTCGTCATTACCAGAAAGACCAAATGAAGGCGAATGTGCATTGCGACTTTTTTGATACGGTATACTATTGGTTCTTAAATGATTGCTATTTTCTGAAACATAATTATTTCGTAATGGATAGTTACCGGCGGAAGCTCTTACTGAACCTGCTTTTAAATCTCCATTTAAATTATTTTGTGGATTACGTCGAAAATTTGGATTAGAGCCAAATCCAGGTTGGGGCAAATCAAAGTGGCCCGATGTGAATCCCAAATTCGGTAGACTTTTTCGAGGTATATGATTTTGGAAGTTACTTTGAGGTGCTAATTGATTATTATTACGAGATTGTGACTTCATTCTTTCGGGAGATTCTTCATCTTCATCTAAAGAGTCAGCTGAATGCTGACTTTCAGATCTTTGCCTTCTGTTTGTAGCCATAACTTGAGCCTTTAAATTAGCCTCTTGCATGCGCGCTATGACCCGAACATCAGTCATATCCTCCACTTTATCTATGTCATTATGAGATCCAAGAGCAATAGTCGATGTGCCATCCTGAGGCTTATTTCTATTTAAGATAGATTCTCTTTGTTTTTTAGGTCGGGTAAATGTATTCGTATTAATATCCTGACTTAAATGACCAAATATTGGCTTTTTGAAGGCTCGATATTTACCGCGGTTGTAATTTATAGGGAGCATTTCACTGAAAGTATCATCACCGGCGCTATTACTTAAGCACAAAGCTGGGGAACTACCGCTGGATACTAATCGATTACCGCCCATCGCCAACTCTCTCAATTGGTGCAATAGAGCATCTTTAACTGCACCCAGATTTGAATCAGGATTGTCAAATTCTGCTCTCATCCATTGGATAGGTGTGGTTCGAATTTGAGATGCCGCGTCGTGCAACGGTCTATATAGCCAAGAGCATTCATCAATGGTTTTGATAATTCGAGTTGCAGATGGTTTGAGTCTGGAAAATGTAGAAGAACCACCAGAAGCATTACTACAAACGCTAGTATTGTCATCTTCCAAATTTGAAGACGACTTTGAAGAAGTATTTAAAGCCGAAGACAAGTTAGACGCAGTTAAAGCACTTTCACCAGAAAATATATTTGATGTTAAAATACTGGTGGTATTTGAGGAGCTAAGAGCAGACACTGCATCGGTCCCAGATTCGATCTGACGTCTTCTTAAATCTTCATTCTGACGCTCTAAGTGTTGAATTATTCGTTTTAGACGTAATACTTCAGATGGAGATTCATTGCTCATCTAAAAGTATTACAGAATTAACATAAAATTCAATAAAATAGGGCTCATTTCACCTTAAAAATTAAATGTTAGAAAAACAATACTTATTTTCCTGAAGGTATAATAATTACCCATTTCAAATTTTAAATAAAATAGTAAATCAGTTACACCTTTGACAACTTGAATTCAAGTTTAAAATTTTTACATTTTCTAATTAGTGATAGTTACTTAGCTTTTCTATGGTACACAGAGGTAATAACAATAGAATAATAAATATATATCTTTTTTAATTAAGATTATTTAATAATGAGAACAGGGTCATAGCCATACCTTAATTACTATGTTTAAATCTTTTTTTGAATATTTGTTTCTAGTAAAAATTACTGAAATATTGTGTAGGGTATTTGAATTTTTGATCAATAGCTCAATCAATTTTCTTATGTTGCTATTTCTAGTTTATGAAAAATGGCCTAATTTTTTATAAATTCAAATACAATATAGCTACATATTTAATATGAAAATCTTGGTGGTTTATTAAAAATATTTTAAACCTTTAACCTCTTCACTGTGAAGATGTGACTATCTCATCCGCTGGAAATCATGTATTTGCAATATAATTTTACTTAATACATTCTTTCAATTTGCAAAAGACAAGACAGTCTCATCTTCTGCAGTCATGTTTCTATTGAATTGAAGAGGTTAAAGATAATGGGACATTTCTAAATTGCTTCCCATTTGATCAAAGACATTGCCCATTTAGTCAACTTCTTATTGGATATTAAAAATCAGTTTTAAAAAGTTATCAATAGTTTAAACTTTGCCTGACTCCCAGTTTAATTAAGCTGTTAAGGAATTGCCTAAACTCTGAATATTTTGAAACACATTGGATAGTTAAATATGTAGATACCTACCAATTAACTAAAGATTGGTTTAAATATACAAATCTGGTTCCTTCAAAGTATGTTAATAGATAAATTCTGTATAGGATATGCAATAGCATTCCTGAAATTCTCTCTCCTAAGGGCATTTCTATGGAATGCTATTGCATATAATATATATACCATGACATCCATACAGATTATTTGATATCAATGTTATGAATTTACATATCAAAATTACAATAAATTTATCAAGATAAATTTCAAGATAAATGAATAAATTAACCTATATAGGGATAATATCAAGATTAGAAATTTATTGTAACTTTTATGTTTAATGAAAATTTTATTCACTAACATTTTTCTTTTTAAAAAGTATTATATAGAACAATATTTTATCAAGTTAATTAGACCATAAATTTTAGATGTTTTTATGGTTAAAAGACATGAACATACATAACAAATGCTTAAGAATAATAGGTTAAATAATAAAAGTATCCTAATCAGAATTCAGAATGACATGTTGGTTATTTTTAAGAAAAAAGAAGCTATGAAATCCAATAAATAATTTTATAAAGCATAAATTCAAAAAGCATTATAAAATGTAGAAGAATAAAATATACATCGAAGAAAATATTTATCTTATTTTGTCAAGACATATTCTTTACATTTTAATTATTATTTCTGCACTCGAATTCGGCGGTATTTGTAATATATTTCATCCATTAAAACAAATATAAGATAATATTTACTAAAAATTATAAGATTGATATGATTTCTAATAAAAAATGATCGTTCGCCAGGTACTTTTATTTTATTAATGAATTATTTTCTTTTGAATAATAGAATATTTTTATAAAAAATGCAGTTAAATTGATTGGCAATCGTGCAGCTGTACGTTTTTTGTAATTTTTCACTGAATAAATTTATCGAAACTGGTCTGATGAACGTTTATGTTATTTTATTTTATTTGCAATAAATTGTCCTTATATTTGACATCTTTTCAATCCATTTATCTTGAACCAACACTCAATCAACTAACTTGAGCCGTATTGTTCTTGTTTCTTTATAGAGCTAAATTCTTCTAAATCACAACCTTTATCTTTCTACTTAAGAATAGTTAAGGATGCATTTGACCAAATCAAAATGAATCATTTGAATCCACGATGGCTCGTAGACCCTTTAATGATGAACTTTTCATGCTGGTGTTCTTTAAAGTACTGGCACATTATTATCGTTATCTGGAGATTTTTAAGAATACCACTTGCTATAGTGACAGAAGAGATTATGAATGTTTATTTTAATTTAGTAATTTAGTATTTCAGAAGCGATCGTCTTCTCACTATGTATACCCTCAGCTCTAATTTTTTTTATTCATGCAGCAATTTTATTCAATAGTATGTAAAATGTTTAATGATACAGTTATATGTAAACATTGTAGTCATTTTATTCTTATTCTTGTGATTCCCAATGAAAATTTCAAATAAACGTTTATTTATTTTTATTTAATTTATCGATATTGACGAATATTATATTATGTCTATAATATGGTCTCCCTTTAATAAACAAAGTAAAGTAAAGAAATGAAGACTTTTGTGTTCTGCATATCATGTCCCCTTTCAGCAGATAGATAGTTTTTGATTTTAGTACGTAAATACTGAATACCGTACCTAATATCCAATTCCATATAGAAGCATTTGAACAATATTTGAAAGGCACTTCATGTTAGATAATTTTAATTATTATTTCACAAAATTATCCTTAAAGTAACTCTTCAATTTGAAATTACTTAAATATGTATGTATTATATAGAGTATTCCATAAATTGGAAGGATAATAGAGATCGGACAATTTATTTTCTCCGAAAGTCCGATCTCTATGGTTAGCACATACTATAAATATATAAATAGAGACACACCAGAATTAAAATGATACAATTAAATTTCGTGATAATTAGGGTTAATCAGGTGAAATAAAAAATCCTGTAACTGCGTGCAGCATAATTTTCTAACCTTATACGTAGGTACCTGAGCAGAATGGAGATGATATCAAACTTCATCGATAGACAACAACAAATGTGTTTTCTTTAGTAGGTATATATGCATGGAATTTCTCTGGATATAAAGTCTACCACCAATCAAATACAGTCATCATTCACCCGTCTGTAGCTGGTTCAGCATCATTCAGCTGGTTGTTACCTTAGACACATGAAGATGACCTGAATGACACACTACAGCTCATAATATTATAGAACTTCATTCAGTGAGAGATTAATTTTAGAACTTATACTCGCTCAATACACTTTGTGGAGACGACATTCTCAATATAGTTGTAATGTTGAAAATCTGTCTTCTATTACCTATATTGTGTTTGAGTTATTAGACTCTTGCCTATGGCTTCGTTTTAGTCCAATAGTTTTTCTTTTCCTTCAATTGCTTCAATTGGATTTTATATTGCCCAACTATTAGTGAACAAAAGCAAATAATATTGAATCGGATATTTTTAGACATAATTGTAATTCATTTAAAGTTCCCTGGATATTTTGTATAATCGCTTTGCCAGATAGCTACTTACAAGTAAGTGAAAATTTATTGATTTCATATCTAAAAATATCATCCTTAAATTAAATTGCCTAAATAACATCCTATCGTTACAATGATTTCAATGGTTTGCACCAAGCAATATTACCTATAGGGATTGAACCTTTTTAATATTTCAGGACAGAAAGAAAGCGCATATTTTAAATCATTTTTAAGCAAAAATCAATATTGAATTTTAATCTTTTCCATTTTGGACAATATTTATGGATGGATAATAAGTATGTTGGATAATAGGACGGTTAAGTGACCCTCTAATTCTATGGAAATAGACATCCCTTGGATACGAAGAGCATAATATACAGAGATTACGTAGTATCCAAGAGAAATCTAAATTTACATAGAATTGGAGGATCATATATAATTAATGATTAGAATTAGCTACTTTCTAATTATTCATCCATCATTAGATACAATGTTGGGATACATCATAATATCTACGACTATGAGAATTACAAGCACAAACGCATAGGTATAGGACTGTTAAGTGACCCTCTAATTCTATGGAAAATGACTTCTCTTAGAAACGAAGAGCATACAGAGATTATGTAGTATCCAAGGAAAGTCTAAATTTCCATAGAATTGAGGGTCACTTAACAGTCCTATTATGAAAGCTTCATAAGAAGCATGGAAATTTCCCGTCTATTTCTATGGAAATTTAATATACGGCCCGTGACATACGATCGCCTGCATGTTATATTACATAATATGTATTGCTGTTTGGTCTGATCAGGGTCTGATCATAGAGATCGAACCGTCATTTTATGACAGAAAAGAAAAGACAGCTCTATGGTCGTCCATCTTTAATGGATCTGCGCACAATGTGAATCAGCTGATTATGTTGCAATGAGACAGGCTTGATTGCGATTAACTTAAACTTAAGGTTTCTTTTTTATAAATTAATATGAGAATTCGAGTCTCAAAAATCAACCAAAGTAATATGGAATCTTTTACTGAAAATGCTCATCATGTCTGCATGGTATTTAATTTTTGTTCTTTTGTTTCTATTACTGCTTTCCAGATTTAGTTTACCTAACTAAAGGAAATTTTTAAAAATGGGAAATTCACTATCATGTGTCGCAAAAAACAAAGAGGTAAAAACAAGCGATGTTTGCTATATGGCTATGCTATCAATTTGTGTCATAAAAGTTTGAATTAATTGTTCATTATATATACTCACACTTCACATTGTTTCTTGATTTATGATTCCTAAATTTTTATTATCTAATCCTACCTACAATATGTACTATACCTATATTACTTTGGTTATCAGCTTAGCCACTCAAAATTGCATATTATTACCCATATATACTAGCTGCCCTCTATAACATTATGTATTCATGCAAGAGAAATGTAAATTTCCAAAATAGTTGGTATAGATACTTCTACCATGTCTATATAACATGGTAATAAACTTTAATCATTGGTCAATTTCATATTACTTATAGTTGGTTGTGCATGAGTATGTAATGTAATTTTATATTCTAACGCCTCAAACTAATGCAGAATTGTTACTGGTAGTGGCTTTATACTAATATTAATGATTCCACAATTTGAAGTCAATAATGAAACTTTTGGATACAATATCCTATTCACATGTAATTTATAATATTTATATTTTGTATCTTGCAATGATTCAATATACCAGACTTATACTTAACGGGTTGTAAATTCCCTAAATCAATGACAATAACACGCATATTGTCATTTTCAATGCGTGTTATGTGCACAGAAATTTAAATGAAGCCCTAAAATGATAAAATTTAAACGATTTAAACAAAATTAAACTTGTCATTCTTATAAAAAGAAGTCTATTTATACGATATAGGGGAAACGTTGATGCAACATTATAGGAGTATCTCAGAACACTCGTATTTTTGACTCATATTGACAGTTTTTACTTGTTTATTTGACACTTTTGTTATTTTAGACTTTTAAGCATCTTTGAAATTTAAAATTGTCTTTGCTATTTAATCATTAATTAATATTGGAATTGTGGCTACAAGGAATTTCATTTTTGCACGATGGTGTATGTCATTTTTTTTGTTTGATTAAAAAGGTCGGTTTGAATAATAGTGTTTTGATTGTTTTGATTAGATTGTGAGTATATCTACCTACATTACATGATCAGAAAATTATTTTATTATTACCTTATACACTATTCTACTCAATTTTATTGATTCATATTTCTTCGAATGCCCAAAATGATATCAAAGATTCCCCCACCATGAATTCATTTACCCCATATTCTTTAAATGCATCTCACTCATTTAACCGAAAAATTAACAAGAGCCATTCATATGTAAATATTCAAATTATGAATTCAAGTATAATTATTTGGACTATTTTACTGAGAGTGAATAAATTCACTGCCAAATATTCAAACCTGCGCAGAATACAGAGTGATGATGTTTTGATATGAAGACACTTTCATCAAGATAATTGTATTTCATCAAGTTGCATTTTCAGATATAACTATGAACGAAAAGGTCAACCTGATGATCAACCTGTCAATATTCATACATTTAGCGAAGAAATTAATTGATGGATTAAATAAATTTATTAATTCATGAAGATTTCAATGAATAATAAAACGAAATATTATGATATTGAAATAAATATAAATTTGTAGTTATAATGTATAGTTATTAATTCGATCCTTTTTCTGTTTTATTTATCCAAAATGACAAATGTTCATGGAATGTAATCATTTGAAAATGAATTCGAGTTAAAATTTCAAAATCTTTTATGTTATTATTTTTATCATTGCTATAACAATTTCGCTCATCGAGAGAATGAAATGGCATATGATAAAAAAAATGACAAGGTTTATATATTAGAGGATAGATATATCAGAATATCCTTTATACACCCAATTTTCTTTTTTCAATACAGGTAGAAGAGACCATTCTCCCAAAAGAATCGGCAAAGAATTACGTTGAAAAGATCCCACCTCCAAACGGTAGTTATAAAGTATTGTATTTTCATATCGTACTTTCCCTCTGGTCAATAATCATTTCTATTAAAGGAAAACTTTTATTCACATTTAATCTCACTAAATGAGATCAATAGGTATCAGTGAACAAATTGTGAGCAATGTCTGGCTTCTACTGATCTACACGATATTGATATAGTTCTCTATTCCAAAGTATAATTAATCATATATGGTATACCTATATAGAGAAGTTATTGCAAGAAACTGTGTCCAATGAGTCACAGAGAGTGTAATATAACACCAGAATTATTGGCATTGTGTGTTTCTGGAGGTCATGCAGTTCTTGCTGCTGAGAGAAATACTTTACTGAGATTAATTGTATTCTGCATACCATACCAACCAGATAGTTAATAACAAGAAAAACAATATTGATGTAAAGAACTCAGGCTGTTATTTATCTCAATTCCATTTTTTTATTTATTCAACCACAATACCTGTAATCAATAACACTCAAAGATAAGTCTTGATACCACTATAATTTTTTTAATGCTGAAACTATATACATGTTACAAAAGGGCCCTATGATTTTTCTTTTAACTAAAATTCATAAAACTTTTGCATGAAGAATTTGTTTTAATGCATCAATTTATTCCGTTTGATCAAACAATAAACAACTCAAAGCCACACACAGATAATAAATAAATGGCACTGAGGATTCAAATCATTTTTATCAATTGATTATCTCAAAATAAATCCTGATGAATATCTCTATACAGTTATTTTTATTCTATCTATACTCTTACAGATCATATAGAATATAGTCTGAGTTAACTCTCCAAATATAATTATAGAGGGTTCATATTTCAAATTATCAATTATTTAGTTTGAGATTCATCTCAACCCTATTATCTCAGATCAAGGGTTATTATGTTACATACTGTGGACTAATATACCTATTGTGTTGAGTATATTACAGTGCATCATGTACCTATCCATGTATCCATACTTTATTGACTAAATATATTTACTACATTTCTTAATTATAAATTTATATTTTTATTGTAATTTTAGAAGAGTCAAACAACGCCATGGAAAATAATTTACATCAAGGTACAAATCGTTATAATCATAGAAACAGAAATCTAAATATCTTTTTCAAGAAGAATAACTATAAACTTTAATTCTTTAGGACGGGGAGTTATTTTGTTAAGAGATCCAATTATAACCCTAAGATCTGAAGATCAGAAAGCATAAATATGAGTATGGTTAAACAAACAGACAAAACAAGCAAAGATAGTTTTTGTAGGAAGTTAATTAAACACATGCCAGTTCTTTATGTTCATTTAGATAAGAAAGAAAGTATGTCGATTTCTGCTAGATTTTTAATGTATTTCAATGGAAGAGTCAACGTTTAGCCATAATTTTAGTTCTATTTTTAGTAACAAAAATTTTATACGCTAATAGAATAAACATTCGTTGCTATAGTTACAGTCGTGATGTCAGCGTGTAGGCTGAGTTCTGTCCCTGTAAACAGATTTTTCTGATCAAAGGTAACCTAAATTTGTTGTCTTCTGATTGGGTGGAGTGTGTGATTGCTAAAAATAGCAATCCTAAAACTAACTGACTTTATTTTCTCTCGCTTGTAACAAAGTATAGTTTATTGTATGTATATAATTATATCTATGGTTGTAGAACATTATGGTTAATATTTTTCAGCATTTTTATTTAGAGAATAGTTATATTTAACAAATCTTCTAAAACATGCAGCTTGAGATATGAAAATGAACATTGTTAGGTAATTTTAAATATTAAAGTATTTACTTATTAAAACAAGAATTTCCGAATGAGAAATTTAAGGATTAATAATAAACATTTGGCAAATTCTGATAAAGATTGATAAATAAAATATCAATTTTCTCAAACTCTAGTCACGCTAAATAAACACGTCTCTCCAATGTAGATATTTAAATTGACCTTTGTGTCACGAATAAATAAATGAAAAAAGTCGCATGTCTATCTACAATAGCTGAGCTGGCATGAAAGTGCGTGCATTGAAAATTAGTGTCTGAGCATCTAGCTGTCTCTGATTGATCACCTCATTTATCGGAATCCGTCTCAATCGATAAAAGTCGCAGTTCACACCAGCCTACAGCGGCATCACACACTTCCTTCTTATGCGGGCAACTCTTCCTCTTTTATATAAAAGGGAGTTGTTAAAAGAGAAATTTTTACTTTTCCATTTTCATCATTTAAAATGTCGAAAATTGATTCTCTAGAACCAGCGCCAGATAAAGCGCCTACTAAAGAGATATCCATTCGTCCATGCTCACCAATGCCGGCTGACTTTTCACCAAAGATTGTGGAATGCATAACGGGAAAAGATCCACCCAAACATGGCACCTGTCCGTATGAATCAAAGCAACCTCTTCCGATCGATTCCACCGATCTAGCGGAGGTAGAGAAACTGTTTAAAGAAATCGACGATCATGCCTTTGCCGTGAGTCAGGTGGAACAGCCCGACTTCCTCACATTAGTGTGGGAGCTGATCTATTCAAAGCCCATCACCACCCCAGTGGAAAAGGTACGGGCGATATTCTTTTGGGTGTGTGCGAAGGACTTTCAGAGAATCATGTTCGATAAAGTTGAGCCTGACTCGCCTGAGTCAACTCTCTTCGGTATCAAGGAGGGCCGCAGCAACTATGCTCACGTGTTCCAGACCCTGTGCAGGTTAGTCTTACCTCTCTATTCATTACTCCACTCTATAGAGTAATGATACCAAGAGAGTTCACTCTCTAAAGTACAGAAACGCAAATCGCTGGTTTTGTCCCACCAACGCGCACAATTTCCTATCTCCCATTATAAAACCATTACAAACCCATTATAAATTGATGTCACTCCTGAACGCCTAGTCTGATTTTAATACTTCTTATATCTTTAGAAAGTGCTCTTTTGGTATTTT
>JAYMFX010024008.1:0-15476 GCA_036784945.1 Monocelis spectator
CTAGACATTATTATGAATTTTATATCATTAAAAAGCGCTCCTTTTATACTTTAATTTAGTAAAAGAATTCTTAAAATCTGATATTGAGTTCCGTCATCACTATGACATCTTGAACTTCACCAATTTATAATGCGGTGGAGATTGGATTTTCTGTCGTTTGTTGGCATAAAATCGATATCCAAATATCTACTAGCAAGAGTGGTTACTCTATGCTTACAATTGTCTACACATTAAAAATAACAACAGGTAATTTTTCAACTATATAATTAATCAATTTAAGCATAGATATCAGAACCATAGACAGCCGTTTTCCGGGCGGGGGTAAGCGTACACGCTACATCTATGATTTTGGAGGAAAATAATTTTATTAGCACAGTAAAACAAAATCAGCTTTAGTTGTGAATGTGTATTTTGATTACGAAATTGCAATTGTATTTTACATAATATGCAATTTAACTATGTAAAAGTTTGACTATTTCAGTTGGTAAAATCCTAATCCGAGAAACTTCGTGTGGGACTAAGATAAGAGATCGCAGAATATCTGTCTTCTATGGCATGTAATATTTCAATCATAGAGTAATCATACCAAGAGAGTTCACTCTCTAAAATACAGAAACGCATAGCGCTGCTTTTGTCCCACCAACGCGCACAATTTCCCATCTCCGCCATTATAAAAGCATCAATTACAAATTGACATCATTAATGATTTTAATAATTCTTTCCCTGTAAGAAAATACCAAAAAAGCACTTTCTAAAAATATAAGAAGTATTAAAATTAGACGGGCGTTCAGGAGTGACGTCAATTTGTAATTGATGCTTTTATAATGGCGCAGATAGGAAATTGTGCGCGTTGGTGAGACAAAAGCAGCGATATGCGCTTCTGTATTTTAGAGAGTGAACTCTCCTGGTATTATTACTCTATGATTCAAATATTGTAGCCTTAAGATTAATTCCGCTGATCTACAGATTCTTCAGATTTCACCTTAGTTCCAAACAGACTTTTACATTTGAAGAACTATCAGAACTTCTGAGTTTCAAAAACGCATTTGAATACAAAAGAAAAGGAGAAAAATCGGTTTTTAGTGATTTTATCATTTTAAATTGTGCGTGGAAAGTCTTAGAATATCTTATTTAATCCAATAAAACAAAACAAATCAATGTACAAATAAGCTACAGGTATACTCAGAACCACAGTGGGTCACTAGACCACATATAGAATAAGTTGGATCATAAGATAGTGTATAAGGAAATACGGTACAGATATTTTAAAAATATCTGTGAACTCATTCTTATGGTTAAAAGAAAAACATTTCAATGAATCAGTCGGCTCTATATGCAAGATTCAAGAATGAATCAGTAATTTAACTTTAATTACAACCACGACTAAATAAAGGAATCAAAGCTATGCACGGAATCCTGACTAAAAGAGAATTGATTGAGTCTCCAGGAACTACTAAAGCTTATTGAAATCATTATTATGATTAAAAATCAATAATAATCTCATTAAAAAATGTTGAATCAGGTTCCTGGTTGCTCTATGCACAATTGGAAATAAAATCAATCATAATCTACTTTACTAATCATGTCTGTAGACGTATGGTACAGTAGACATTAGAAAGTTAAATTCTGATAACATTCTTACAATTTCGATTGTTTGAAGTCTCTCAGAGAAACAAACCGATAGAGGAAAATATCACTAAATGTAAATAAAGCCTCATAGAGATCTCATGGTTACTTTATGAAAATAATGACATTAAGACAAAATATGGATTGATTCATATTTAGGAGTGATATATGATGACTAAAAGAGAACCTAAATATAAAAATACAAATTAACAGGACATTTATAAGATCGCAAATTAAGAATCACAGGCCACGCAACGATCAGAAGTGAAGAACGAAAACTGACCCGAACGGTAAATTGAAGACATGGGTAACATTAAAAAAATCTAGATTCTATGCTTGAAGATGATTCATCAAATTTTAACTATTGTGCTAAGAATTCTTATTTAAACTGACTTGCTTTAACTGAACAACACCGCCTGACTTCTCCACCATGGGATTGCTGCTATAAAAATCGATAAGGTCCTTCAAAGTTGCAAATGGTTGTCCACCGCCAACGTCAAATTTGCCGTCTTTCTTACGATATATCATAACATGAGCAACCCTATCACCAGTGACAACTGAGAGTACATAAGAGTCTGGCCGGTGGACCGATTCTCGCACCAAAAAGCTGCCATTCTTGCCTTTATCGAGTAGCAATCTCTCTGCATCTTTTCCATTAATATGGCCATGAAACCATCTAGAAATGATATTAAGAAATAATTAAAACTGAAGTATTTTATAAAAGAAAATTAGCTACAACTCAGATAAAACTTTGTATAATAGCGAGTCAAATTTATTGATTGATTAAAACGAAAGGTCTAGGAACTACATACAATCAAAGACTAAAGATTTTTAAAACAATTTCATAAATCACATTTAAATCATGATAAAATATAGGTACCTTTCAGTAGTTGGATCTTCTGACACAAGGGGATATTTCAATTCTATCACTTCACCATTTATTTCTTTTAATTGACCTTCCTTGTCCATATAGTATTTAACTAATTCTGATAAAGTGGCAAACTTTTCACCTCCATATAAATCAAGATATTCATCAGTATTTTGAATTTTAATATGTGTAACTTGATCATGCCTTCTAACCGATAATGTGAAGCTTCCTTTGATACTATAGCTTGGCCTAGCTAAAAAACTGCCATGAACACCCTTATCCATAAGAAGCTTCTCAGATTCAACTCCATTTAAATGATTATGAAACCATCTAAAAGAAATGTTACAATATTTTTAAAAGAATATAAAATAATTAGGATCATAAAGATAAACTCTGGCTGATCAGAATTATCAACAAATTGGGAATTCAATTGATGTTCTGAAAAGCTAGCAGTTCCAATTATCTGGAGTAGACTGTTCTTATAAATTAATAAGTAATGGTATAATATAAAATGGTAAACGACATCTGTAATAGAATTACGCTAAGGTTAAGTATAGATGAATTATTAACACAAATATAAGATTTACAATTGAAACAATAGTTTCAGAATTTAATAGGTTTTGGAAAAACTTTTGACCTTCTTAGCCCTTAGCTAAGCTTACTTCAAAATCAGAGCAAATTTTAGCACTTATGAATAGAGGATGGAAACTTTTAGACAAAATGGTCTATAGGGGCTAGTTGCTTCAATGTTTAACACAATAATGAATAGTTGGATGGATAGTCAATGTAACTAGCTAAATATAACAATAATAATAGCATTTATTAAACATTTGTCATGCCGCAAATGAATACAGGGTAAAAAATATAGTAATAATACATATGGGTATAATGAGTCTATTGTCATTTTGGGTCATTGTGTGCTAATGTATATGCATTTCAATATTACCAGATCAAATATTAAATCCTTTTAATCATGATTGCAAGAGCTAAAGAAAAACTATAAATGGATGAGAAAAATTATAGCAATAATAAAACTTAATGAAACTAAAATAATGAAAAGCAATGTCTGATCAGCAAACCTGAATTCAGCTGAATCAATGAACCATTTTTATCAATAAATGACTAATAGTCAAATTCAATAGTCAGTCTAATAGTTATAGGCAAGAATCAATAATCTTTCAGCTTTGCTTATGTGTTGCAGAATTTAAGAAAGGATTGATTCTAATCCTGATAATCTTTTACTCAGATTCTGACTCTGGCACCAAATCTACAGGTAATTTGATTAGTTTTCATACACTATGAATTTAGGTTTATTGAATTATGGGAGTGTCTTTATATAGGGAACTTCCCTATATGAAGACTCAGCTCTCAGTTCTATAAGGAAGTTGAGGAATCTTTATTTAAAGAGGTTATTATATTATTCTAAAATATTTTTAGGAAGTCTGTCAATAATGTTACTTAGTTTAGCTAGTCAGTGTTAAATGTTTTATAAAAAAGTATTATAATAAATATAAGATTAATTAGATCACTGAATGATAATTTGGAAATGACATATTAAAATCAAGAATCTATTTATTATGATTAAAAACTTCCCTATAGAAATGAGAGCTGAGTCTTCATATAGGGAAGTTCCCTATATGAAGACACAGCCTTGAATTATTGAATAAAATAATACGTACAGGTATTTTAACTGAGACATAATAACCATATCTGTATTAATTTACAATGTAATAAATACCACATGATAGATATTATTACATAGTGTATATTTCCGGATGAAGTGCAATATCTTAAATTTTGCAACTTTTTGCTAAAAAAGCAAGTTGTAACTGTGAAATGATTATTTGTTGACTTGCATTACTAAAAAATTAATGTTTGTCATATTGGATGCAACCTTTCTTTCATTTATAATAAAGTAGTAATACTTTAGAAAATAATCAATATTGCATTTTTTATTTTTACATTTATCAAAAAATTAGAAAGCCATCTTTCTACAATTTTCTACATTTAAATAACAAAAGTGCAAATCAATTATAGATTACTATTAATCTATTAATGAAAAACATGCACGAAGATTAATTAAAATTGAATACATAAATTAAATTCTGTTTGATACAAATTAATTTTATTTCCTCAAATAGACTCATCATGAAACCGTATTATATGGAGAATTGAGGGTAGAGAGTATAAATGCTTGCAAAAAAATGTACACTAAATTTACCATATTATTTCTGAGAAAGGTTGGTTAAGACAACTTTAAATATTTTAAATAATAAGAAGAAATAACTCACCGACTCATATTGAAATGAAAGAATTTTCTAAAATTAGTGGCGGTTTTCTGTATTATAATTATATATCTTTGAAAGATATAAACGATAAATTGTTTTAATCCTACCATCCTCCACTCAGAGTAAATTTATTCTGTGATCCAACCGGCCAATCAGCAACAGTGATAAAAGTATATAAAATAGAGGTATATAAAGACCACATCATAAATTAATACCAAAGAAAGAATATAGACTTACAACTTTAAAAAAGTTAAACTGTTATTTTTCAAAGGCGCAACAAAAGGAGAAGCGACTGAAAGAATGAACAAGAGCTGCACGCTTATTTTAGATAAAAAAGTATATTGCTTTAAATTGTAGAGTCGTGCCATAGGAAGCGTTTTATAATAATAATGAAAAAATTAATATATAGTAACAATAAGTAGGTATATAATATCTATGTACATGTTTTTTTTAAAATTGAAAGAATGTAACCCAGGACACAAAAGGCAACACAAGCTAATCGAGTTAGTGATCTTTTGAAAAAACACATTTTACTTTGCTTTACTTTATATAAGCGCAATATTACAAAAAGAACATATGAACATTTAGTAATAATAGTCATACTAAAAAGTACAAAAAACTTCTAAAATACATGGTAAATGCGTGTGTCAATTGTATTAATTTATAAAAATTCGTTTTTCATGGACATGGTTGAATTGCGTAGCTCAAAAATTGGTGACAAAGTCAAGTTCGTATCAAAGGCCGCCTCAATAGTCGACGAAGAATTGTACACTCAAAGTCTGCATCGCAGTCTCTTTGATCGCAGTCGACAGCAGACAATAAAAAAATGATAGCCTTCTATAGGTTTAGAACAACATTTCACGAACACATGCTTATCTTTCTCATTCTTTAAATATTGAGAAGCAGGCAATTGAAAACACTTTTTAAAATAGAGTAGTTCGGCCGAACTCTACTTCTATAAAATATTAAATGATTTATTCAATCTAAAAATAATTACAAATAGCATTACAATAGTAAATACAATATCATCTGATTAACCAATAATATTCAAATGTTATTCAAAAAGTTGTATTTCAGAGTAATACAAAATCTACTATAAAATACACGCACAATTTGAAGTGAAAATTATATTTTAAAAGATTTTATGTTGCAAGGACTGGAATGGAATATTTTAAATAAACATTTATGAAATTACATCAGATAATTAAGCTATATATAATTACAAAAGTCCCAAACGTTATAATAATTAATAGGGAATATTTTTTTTAATATAATGACTGAAACTTAATAACAGATTCAAATTTTTATTGGAGCCTAATAACAATAACAATCAATTCTTTCTGGATGACACTTCATTAGATAAAGCTTGTTGCAGTTGAATTATAATCGCATCACTTTTGTTTTCACTTTCAGAAAGACTACTTTTTAAATTGTCTACAGCGCTTTTTAAAACGGGCAGATTTTGTCTACATTGATCAAGAAAGAGTTTCAGAGATTCTTCACTAGGGTAACTCTCGACAGTAGAGTAGGCCGTCAAAACTTTGTCAAATGGATTAACAATCTCTTCGTAGACGTTAGAGTGAAGTTTGAAGAAGCCCATCTTTAATCCTTGAATTACTGATTCAATGTACTTTGACTGATTGAGATAAACAGACTCATGAAACTCTAATTCTGATTTATATCTGGATATTTCTTCCTGAAGTACATTGATTTGATTGTTTAAAAGGTTAATTTTTAATTCGACTAGGTCTTTGAATGAGGAATCAATCTTAGATGATTTTAGTAATTTTTTAAATTCTGATTCAGGAAAATTAGCCTGTAACGTATTTTTATCACGAAATCTCAATTTATCATTGCAAGGCACTGAATAACTTGCGGGGAATAATAAACTTAACTCAAGTAAATCGCTTGCACAGACATCTAAGCAGGACAGTGCATCTTTCAACACGTTAGAAAAATGGTCTTTAAATTGTACTGGCATCCAACCATCTTTAAAGGTTCTTTTTGATGAGTGTAACAATTGAAGTAAATGACCATGTAGCACAACTAATTTTGATTCTAAATTACTAACTTCTGATAAATTTAACAGACTGAGTCTTTTTGAAGACATTCCCAATGAATATAAACATTTTTTCAATTGCATTGAATTACAGTCATTAGAATCATTTTCAAATTTTGACTGATAAAAATCACTCTTATCACTATCCGAATCAGTTAAATCCTTATCAACTTGTAGTGTCAAACCTGATTTGATAAATAGAATAGTTTCGATAATTTTTGTTAGATCAGATCTTTTTAATGGAACCATTGGCGATGAATTTGATAGACCAATTGCCTCTCTGCACATTTGCACTAATTTATCAAGAACATCACTCGTCTGGAGCAGTAATTGTTTCCTCTGGCCAGCAGAATTGCTCATTATTAGCAATTGTCTCTCAAGCTGAATAATTTGATTTTTAAGCATAGATACCCGTCGATTATCATTTGACTCAAAGGAATCTTCCATTACTACTAAAGACTTCACTGAACGCTTACTAGCTGCAGTTTGAGATGATCGAGCTGACATGATCTAAAAAAGGGGAAAATTAATTTTTAAAGCAAAATAATTATTTAAATAGGCCAGGCCACATATTAGTTATTTGCATACATATTAAGTGAAAATAATAAGCACCTTAAATAATTACACCAGAATCTGTGTACTCTGTGTGAATTTGTGCAAATTTTCCTTAAGATACTAACAAAACCTGCTGTATAACAAAGATAAAGATAGAGCCATACAATATAATTTATATAAATTTAATATAAGACTTTCAATTAGGAATATTTTATTGGATACCCATATGGCTGAAATGCCATTGTGTTCAGTAAAATAGGTTTATTGTTTTCAGTTCAATTTATGTTTTAAACTCTAGTTTTTATTATTTAATATAGAAAAGTAATGCTGATCCCAATGAAATAATATATCAAAGTAGGAAAATTTCAATGCTCTGAAATGCAAACACTTGATCCCATCCAAAATCATGAAGAAATATATTTTTGGTTTCTATTGTTTAGGTATGTAATAAATGTATATTGATAACTATAGAAATCTGTTAAACTGTTAACTATTATTGACCTTATCTAGGTTACCAGTTTATAATTACATTTCATTTTTATAATTACAAATACAGTAGTGTCCACCAATAGAGACAGATTTTAAATACACAGGCAAACTGGTTTAATTAATAACAAGTTCAGGTATAGTGACAATTTCAACAAATTCCCATTTCAACATGCACTGTGTAATGTCACTATTGTCAGACATTACTATATATATATATATATATATATATTTAAAATTACTATCTTTGGAAATAATGAAGCCTTAGATAGAATAATGTAGAATCACTGGCAATGGTTATATTGAAAGAAACATTGATACCATATAATAATGGATTTTATCAAGAAAGCATCAATACAAATATTTATAGCTCATTACTAATCAAATAAATGTGAGTTGATTTAAATACTATTATTTAAAAAAATGATAAAATATATGGGTGATAATATGATATGGTGGTTGTGGTATATCATGTTATAAATGAAAGTTATTTAAAGAGCTAAATTACATTACAAATTAAAAAAGCCAAACCATATTGACAAATGGGTCCATCAATTTATAAATAGATATAACATCAAAAACATATGTTTCTAATTTGTAGTGTAGCACATTTGTAGCGCCATTAACTTTAGATTTAGATAGAGTATAATCAAAGTCAAAGAGCAAGCAAATTATAAAAACAAAAATTGATTTTTATTTTCATATAAAAAAACATATTGGAATAGCAAAACGTTTCAGAAGAGGAGTATAGACCCTAATTGAATATTGATTATTCTACCAGAATAATAAATAGAAATAACAAAAATTACTGACTAATTTTCAAACAGGCAAATGACGCTTTGTTACCGAACAACAAATCTTAAAACAAATCTGGAATTTAATTTGAGTAAAAGAACCATTGGGCAAATAAGAAACATAGCCACAGAGAAAAAATAAATCAACCGATAGGAATTAAGTTCCATAAAGAATAAAAAGCTGATTCTTATTGTCCAGATGTGAACTCACTTCAATTTTTGAACATCGTTCTTCCAGTAAGCCAAACCCAACTAAAATTTAACCAGTTAAAAGATAGCTGAGGGAGTAGTAGTGTAGTATATGTATATAAGTGTAGACTACTTTAGTATTTAATACACCGTAGTTCATATTGTAAAATATTTGTTCCATTTATCAAAATGAAGACAAGACTTTTCTGAAATGATATAATCGCTTTAGTTCAAGTAGTGTATCGTAGTACATTAAGGGACTCAAAATACCTCCGTATTGACTTCAATTTTTATACTAGCTATACACTCACCAGAATCTATACTCAAAAGTAATTATGCTTTGTTACAAAAAATGTAATTTTATTCTAAAATGTAGGTACACAGGTATATGTAAAAAGACTTTAATAAAACAAATAATTTAAATTTACTCACAATAATTCGAATACATTAAAAATAATCCTAACTACATTTAATAATTCTAAATAACTAAAATTGTTTATGATTTACGATCCAGGTAAGACTTTTTCCAATGAGTAACAGAGGAATGCAGCCTCGCTGAAGCCAAATATGATAGAAAAGAGCTAATCATTATTGTAATCAAGCAAGTCAGAGAGAAGATCATTCGAGGAGCGAATATTTTCCACACCATCAAATGACGTCTATGAAAACCTGCCGAATACATGGCGATCACAGTCTAAAATAAAATATTTTTTAGTTTTAATTGCAACTCTAATATAATGTGATATTACCAAAGATATCAAACGTTTTATTGTATCAAGCACATAAAAAATCAGATTTCTATGGATGTTAACAATTCTGGTCATAAAACAAATTTATATACAACGTGAGCTTACCTGTAGAACATGTAAAGCGATAAATTTGAGGTAAATTATCTTCAAAGAAATGGAATATTGAGCAGCGCCCAAATCACTCTCGGCCAATGCAAATTCTCCCGATTGAACTGAATCTTGAGGATCAGATTGAATATTACAGTGAGCGCCATTTTCTGTGGCCTTACTGTTAGTGACAATATCTTTCGGTACGAAACTGAATACCGGATTAGACGGCCCTTTACACAACAGCGGCAGCAGGAGACTCAGTGAGCAGGTTATGAGAATGGGACCGGCAAATGTATTCATCAATACGCTGAGAAATGGAATGATATTTGTGGAATGAGCCCCATGCCAGATGATATAGGCGGAGTGCCATTGGAGGGTTGGTATAGTCGCCTGATGACCAGTGATATAAAAGCTATATTCACTAAGGAATGCCCAAATTACAATGATCGGCCAAGACGAAACGTAGTCAAATAGGTTATTGTTCCCATCATTATCTAAAATTGATAATGATTATAAATAAAATTTACCAAACAATCGATCATAAAAAGCCTACAATTTTCATTACGGAAGTAAGCAATAAAAGCTAACAAACTAAATAAACAATTGATAACTTACTCAGATATAGAAAACAGAGGAGCAGAATAATGATACAAATCAATAGAAATACCGGAGCCGCAAACCCATCACCCAAGAATAAAATCGCCACTAGAGATAAAATCAATAATGTTGTGCCAAGCCATGCCGAATAGACACTATAGAGGCCGTAAACTTTCATGATTTCGTCACGACTGGAGTGTAGCTCTTTGATTCGATTGAATATCTGTGGGACAACTTTCGACCAATGAAAACTGCTAGAGGAAAAGTAGACGTCATCATTTGATGGCATGAAAATGATCAGCGGTGAAACCAATAAGGAAACCAAACTGGTAGCGCAAGAGGCAAGCGCCAGTCGAGGAAATAATGTTAAATGCCAAGGATGGACAATTTTGAGAAAATTGCTCGGTAAGCATTGCAATGTCCAGTGAAAGCATAAAAAGAGGGCTGGACTGGCCAAGCCGTATCTCATAACCAGCGCCGATAGACCAAATCCGTTGATATTTCCTGCAATAAGCAATCATCAATATATGTAAGATTATGCATTCATTAGATAAAAGGTAAATAATAATATATTTAAAAGTTGGTGAAATACCATCTTGATATAGGGTAAGTTGTTCTTGTTTATTTCATGAGAGGGCAATCAATGTAGGTCATATTATTCTGTTTAACTTACCTATGTTGTTTATAAAACATACCCATCCAGTTTTCTCATCAATATATGTAGGTCACATAATCCTGTTTATAAAACATACCCAGTTTTCTCATCAATATATGTAGGTCAGTCACATAATCCTGTTCATAAAACATACCCAGTTTTCTCATCAATATAATTATGTAGGTCACATAATCCTGTTCATAAAACATACCCATCCAGTTTTCTCATCAATATAATTATATAGGTCACATAATCCTGTTTATAAAACATACCTAGTTTTCTCATCAATATAATTATGTAGGTCACTTTATCCTGTTTATAAAACATACCCAGTTTTCTTATCAATATAATTATATAGGTCACATAATCCTGTTTATAAAACATACCTAGTTTTCTCATCAATATAATTATGTAGGTCACTTTATCCTGTTTATAAAACATACCCAGTTTTCTCATCAATATATGTAGGTCAGTCACATAATCCTGTTCATAAAACATACCCAGTTTTCTCATCAATATAATTATGTAGGTCACATAATCCTGTTTATAAAACATACCTAGTTTTCTCATCAATATAATTATGTAGGTCACATTATCCTGTTTACAAAACATACCCAGTTTTTACATCAATGTAGGTCATATCATCATATTTAATTGATAGCTGTCTTTCTCTCACCCACCTGACAATCATTCTTCTTAGTAATTTATTTGTCCTTTTTAAAACAGTACATTCATCCGCAAGTACATCACATACAATCTTCATTAAATAATCGTCAATCTTACCTAAATATTTAAACCATTTGAAATGCAGGAGAACCATGACGAAGATACAGAATATACTGCTAAAGTATCTCCAAGACTTGTAGCTCCTGAATTCATCCGATATGGAAGCGATGGGTCTGACCATTTGATTGGCATCACACCAGAACTGCTCCTCGCGACAAGTCCGCCAATAGAGTAACAGTTTCCCAATGATGCAAACCAAAGTAGTGATGAAACAGACGCTAAAAATGAAGAGATAACCGCGACGCCGATTTGCAACGGTGGCCGCTCTTCCTTGAAGCAATTTTCTCAAATTGGATCGGTATAAATAGCGTAGCAATAGCAGGGTTAATTGCGAAATGACGATAGTTTGAATATTAAAGAGAAGTACATTGTCTTCATTGTTTATGAAACTGTTCGATAACAAGCTGCCACAATACAACAACCACAAGCCTATTGTCAACAGGGTGCTCGCATAGTAAGGATCAGAAATATTTTTAGTTTTAAGAAGTCGGTACTTTTGAATTATTTTAGTCACTAGCTGGTAGATACAGAATGTGCAGTAACAGGCTGATAATATTACAGATGCCATTGCTAATGAAGAATCGAGTATTAGAGAAGCAATAGCAACGATAAAATTAATCAATTGAATAACCAATGCGATTCTACTTAATGATTGCATTCGAATTAAATGCAGAAATGCGGAGGCTGCAATTATTATGCCTTGATAAATGCGAATAGGATCAAATTGAGTCCACTTGGCGCGGTAGATCTCTCTCATTTCATTGAGCAAGCCCTGCATTTTTGAAATGAGCTTAGTTTCATTCGTGTGAACTCCTTGTGGAGAGTTAAGAGTCAATTGTAATTGCTGGATTACATAATTCAAGCGACTACTAGGATCATTGGCACCAATGTTATAACTCAAGGCAAAATTTAACATCTAAAATAAAAAATACAACAACAGTACGCAATGGAAATTCACTACATATTTGAATAGAGAAATGGGATAATGAAATGGTTAAATTAGGAAGATACCTACCTGTCTAGCATTGGCAATCATCGCTTTGGTTCGAAATTTCTTATCAATCAACCTACTCTCGAGTATACCCAGATTCGAGAATGGAATCGGCACACCAGTTAGAGTTGACAATAGAGGCACTAAATCCGTCTGAGACATTGACAATACTTGGTCAAACAATTCGGGCGGAAATCCAGATTTAGAATATAGAAAAAGTCCAGCATCAGTTTCTGCATCTGAGTCACCACCATGATCTCCTCGCATAGTCATACCATGATCACCCATAAATAACACAAGAGTCGAATCATCCACTTTAGATAGAATTCGGCTAAATATTTATGATAGAAAATTATCATTATTACATGTGCGTATAATTTGCTATAATTTCAAAAGCAACTGAACTAAACATCTCATCAAATAATTAACTGAATCTCAGTTATTTAGTCTTGAGAATGGAATGTTAATTGAGTTGCAATATAAATAATTTAAAATCAAAAATACGAATTCTAATAAAAACTTACTCCAATAAAGTGTTCATTTCTAAAAGTTTTCTTCTCATTTCAGGATGATTTTGTCCATAGGTATGACCACAGTGGTCCACCCCTAACAAGTGATTAATCAATATGAATTGATTCTTTGTACTCAGGTCAAAATCCTCCAGAAATTGTCTATTCAGGGCTTTTGTCACACCTTGATCTACCATATCAAGGTCTTTAACCACAAATGAAGAGAATGGATTAAGCAAATGAAACCTAAATGAATCAGAAAAGAAAATATAGAAACATAAGATAATTTTCAAGTTTATAGAGGATTCTAATAAAAAGCATACTTTTCACGGGGGAAAAGTTCCAGCCATGTATCATCCCCATTAAATATGATTGGAATATTCATGGCATTCCATTGGGCAATCAGATTATCTTCACTGATGTGTGATCCTCCGCCAAAATTAAAGCTGATATCAGTGAATGTGGGTAGACTACCAGCAGTTAATCCCTTCAATCTTGTTAGAGTCACAGTAGGTGGGTCTGCACTCACATGACTCAATATGCCATTTACACTAATTGGACTATTTTTCTTCATAACATCATTGATGACTTTCATATTACCTTTCCAATAAGTCAAATTGTCACTTTTATGTTCAGTATCAATGAAATCATATTTCAATGCATCCACTATGATTATCACAACTCTCTTATACTTAACTGATGGACAATTTCCACTATAGATAAATGAACAATTTGAAGTTGATTTCAATTCCATACGAGATAGCCAAAATCCCTTGGCATATACATATATACCAAGAAATAGTCCAATTAATATTAATATAACATCAGCTTTACCAGTGGTTGACATTTACCTAGAAAATAAGAATTTATGACAATTTATTTTTGAAACATTGATGCCTTTTTTAATTTAATACATATTACTAATAAATTCTTATTATAAATTCAGTTCACTCTCCATTGTGATATCATTCAGCAATATGATTATTATGCATTAACATGATATGTATAAAGATGTACCCATTATTAAAGCACCTAATCAAGCCAAAATAACATTCTCTTATTATAGCAAGGTTAGACAATATATTTTTCTATTGGTCAATATGGTCAAATTAGTAAGTAAGAAATTTTTATTCAGGACAACATTTCTTGACATATTATGTTTAGTAAAACATTCATAAATGGTAAATATATAGAAGTTTATATAAGTGAGAAAAAGAGGAATGATATTGAACAAAAAAATATCTAAGGAAAATAATTGACAGAAATATGACATTCAATTCAGATTGGTGAGTGACCTGTGGAATAAAGTATACACATTTATTTGGTAAAATTTGACATTAAATTTGCAGTCTGCCTAAATATGAAACAAAATATTTTATATGCATATGATAGTGGGAAAGTCACTAGAAACATTAAATTGAATCGTTTTGTTGCCCCTATTGTTATTTAAATTTAATGATAACATTTTATAATGCAGAAGTTGTATCACCAACATAGCTGGAATAAATAAAATTATGGTGTTCCTACCAGTCATCATATATAAATTTAATTTTGATTATACTTGTCAATTAATCAGCTATAAACTTACAAGATTTTCTTAGTTACAGATATTTTTAATAATTAAAAAAATGTGGGTTGGGTCAAAATTGCGTTTTTATATTAGGCTTATTTAAACGATACTGCACAACAAAATTTTAAGAATCAACAAAAATCTCAAACAATCTACATATTGTACTTTAAATATAACTTATATGCTTTAAGACTCCATAACTTACTTAACGTATGTAAAACTCTATAAATAAATCACAAAACAACAGCCATAATGTAAGTAAGATTAGCAAAACTAATATTAGTATTAATTTAAAATATTTTGAAGATAAAAGATAAATAAAGCCAAAAATTCAAATTCTGATAAACGATATATTTCGGTCAATCTGACCATTTTCAAGTTAAATCGATTAGGTACTCCGATTACTATAAGTTAAACATTATCGAATTGTGATATTAACTAAAATCTATGAGTGGGAAGTGGTGATTGCGAGTCTGAGTGACTGGGACTGGGAAAGGAACATAATAGAATCCTAAAAACATTAATGATAACATAATTAAAATATAATCAAATCAGTTTAGAATTATTAACATAAGGCTGGACCAGACTGACGTGAAAGTCGACTGAATCGATTCAGTCGATGAACTCTATTAATCCTGTTAACTCTGTTGATTGCCCAGTTTAC